>JAYESA010000003.1:137773625-137891125 GCA_036927795.1 Iris macrosiphon | reverse complement strand
GGTGAGTTGGGCTTAGCCCTTCATGAGATGGCAGAGATTTCAAAGCTGCCAATGGGAGATACTCCTTATGAAGAGTACGTTCCCACAAACAGGGAGCTGAGGGATACAAACCCTCGGGCAGTGGCGGTGTACCAGGAGCTGATGTGCCACTATCTTGCCTGCACCACCTTCTACAAAGAGCCCTCTGATTTGGCTCATATCAACAAATGGGTATCCTACCTCTTCTTCCATCAGGCCAGAAATGCTAAGCCGGACAAGGTTGTAGATAGCCGAGATAAGCCCTTGAACTTCCTGAGCATGCTTAATGCTAATACGGTCGATGATCTCATTGAAGACGCAGGGGCTTCAGATTATATTTTAGATGAGGAGATAGGGGGTTATCCTGCAGGCACTAAAGCCTTCAGTTATATGAGGCATTATCGCAAGCCTCTGTCGAGGGAAGCTTAACTGGCTGGCTTCCTCTCTGTCTGGCTACGCCGATGGGTAGTGCCTGGCATCGCGTCTGCGGATCGCATTCATCGCAATACCTTATGGCCCGTAATACGGTTGGTGTTTGGAGCAAGATTAGGCCTGCTTCCTGCCATGGTATGCAGAATACAAGCTGGCCTGAGGGCCAGTACTGATGGACTGCTTGCAGATGATACCCAACGTGAAGGATTTCCCAGAGTGGAATTGCTATTCTTATATCTGATGGGATGGTTAATCCTTCACAACACCAGAGTAATATCTCCCGGCTCTGCCAGCGGTTCGGAAAATAACTTCTTGTTGAATTACAAGAATTCCCGTTAGAATATGGCGAGCGTCATAGATTACCGACGAGCATTAAATTTTGCCCATGGCTGGAAGCTCTTCTGTACCGTCCCCCCCCCCGTACATATCAATCAACAGGGGATGAAACTTCAGGATGCAGGCCAAGGGAGGACTATTCTTTCTCCTGAAGCCTTTTATTGGTTGGTCTGAATTAGACCTTCCCACTTATTGTACAGAAGTGAGGACCACTGCTACTTGGAGCCTTATCTGCCAAGCCGGTTTGCCAGATAATTTGAGTATGACTAGTTGCACGTGGGGAATCCCATCACCAGCTTCAAGTCCAAAGGTGAACTTATTGATGGAGCCAGAGAATGTCGGTACTTCATCATGGGTTATACTGGTGCAACCTTTGCTGTGCCCGCGACTTCTGTCTCCATAGAGTTGTGCATTCTTCACTCGTATGTGCAGTTTTACGCGTCCATCAATACCTTCCATCGTAATTTTGATGTGTATGAAAGTTTCAGGATGCCCTCCCATAAGTCCACTGGAAGAGAGGAGATCCCATCCGTCTCCTCTGATGAAGATGAAGACACTACCGGTGCAGACAATTTCTTGTTGGTAATATCGAGAGGCGTAATAGCTCCGCCAGCAGAGCCTCTCATTATCTCCAATAAGCGAAAGGCTTCGACTCTGAAAGAGCCTTCCCCCCGCAAGAAGAAGACGGTCAGAGGTCCTAAAGTGACTTCCACCAAGGGGGCCTCTAGGAGTGAGCTTGTTGTTTCCCCTGTTGGGGATGATTCTTTGATTAGAGGTCCTTCGCCTTTTAGAGAGGGAACCTCCACAGTTCTGGCTGACAGTGCTGAAGATTCTTTGCTCGCGACCGCTGCCGCTACTACCGCTACTGGTAGTGTTTCGAGATCACCTTCGAGATCGAGCATATTAAGAATCAATATATCTTCATCCAGACAAATAATGGGAATAACCCCTCTTTCGTCTGTAAGTATTTCCAGCGAGATTCCACCCGATGAACCTCGAGTGGATCTGGGAGATGACTGGGATGACTTCCCTCAAGCGTCAGTCGGTGCACCCTTTTCTCCAGGTAAGACAGCTTGTTTAGCATCATTAAGAAATAATTTAGCTGTACAGGCTGCAGACTCAACATACATACCATCGGCCATGGGTAAATGTTGTCTTCACGTTTTCTTCAGGAAAATTAACATCAAATTGATATTAACTTTCTTTTGTCTTCTTTTCAGGTGAATACATCTCTGGGGAGGGCGGAGTTGACACAACTTCTGACTTTGTTGCGGATCCATCTAATGAAACAGCGATGCTCGACGTCGAAGAAGCATGCTTTGAAGCTGCCGATCTTTCATCCGCAACGTTCTCAGGTGTCATCCCGTCAGTGGCAGTTCAAATAACATTAGAGGAGGATGAACCCGCCATCTCGTCTGTGCCTCCTTCGTCGAGTATACCAGCAACTTCAACTGTTGTTGGTGTCTCTTCTTTTGTCGCACCATCTGTTGAAGCAACGACTGTGGCAACCTCCTCTGCAGTCATTTCAGAAAGGAGACTTATCGATATTGCGGCCACTCCCAGCGTCCATTCGAGCTTTGCCATGCTAGTGGATCAATACACTAGCATATTCTATCTCACTTTGAAAGAATTGATATCGATGGTACTGGAGAAGAACCTAGGTTTTGATGCTCTGAAGATGTCCTCCAATCTCCCTATAGCGCAGATTAGAAATTTTAGTGACGCTGAAAGAGCTGATGCGCTAGAGTAAATAGTTAATGGTTTAGAATAACCCATTAACGAGTATTTGCAACTATCCCGAGGCAGCATCGACGATCTGGTTTAAGCTGAGTATGACTCCTTAACTGCAGAACTTGCTGAGCAAATAGAATCTCTAAATAAATCTATCCAGGAACAGTAGCAAGAGATGGATCAAGAGCAGGCTGTCTTGGTGAAGTTTATTCCTCAGCTAGCTGAGTGCCAGGCCGAGTTTGAGGGAAATGAAGCGAGGGTTCGAGAATTGGAAGCTGAACTTGCTCAAGCAAGGGAGAGGCTTCTCAAGACATCAGCAGTCCGTAATGTACTGAAGGGCCAAGTGGATACAGCTAAACAGAACTTGATACATGCAGGTGCCATCTACGCAAGTTTTGTTAATTCTCTGTCTGAACTATCTCGCTTGAGCAACGACGAAGCGAGGCTGGAACGGGCTCGCAACAGTATTTTGAACTCCAGGAATGAGAGGATGGCTGCTTTGGCGCGACAGATCCGCGACTTAACGGCTCCTCCCCAATGATGTACCTTTTTGCTTCTTCTGTAATTTGCTATTCCCAGAGATAATAAAGATACTTCTTCTGACTTTGTGGACCTATCACTTTTGAATATAAATGATAGGCTAGGATAAAAGTGATATCAGAGGTAATATGGACGTGATATACTTTTCGGTAAGTTTCAGTTGGATATATCTATTCAGAGGTTATATGGACATGATAGAATATGCTCCAACTAAATTTGTATACAAAATACTATCAGAGGTAATATGGACGTGATAGATTTTGAAGTTTCAAATTAGTTAAACATATCTATTCAGAGGTCATAATAACATGATAGAATATGACCCAACCAATCTTTGTATGTAATATTATCAGAATAAAATCTTCACTATACCCCTTTGAGCAAAGAAGATCAAGCATAGTACTTCTTCAGGAATTTACCGTTGATAGGAGCTATTATTAAATCTCTATTAGGCTTGGCTAATCTGTAAGCGTCATTTGAAAATATGGTTTCAATCACATAAGGGCCCTCCCATTTGGGCTGGAAATTGCCCTTACTTTTGTGTGTAATGATTATTGGCCTATTCACAGCTAGAACTAGCTTACCAACTTTGAACACTCTTTCCTTCACTTTTGATTAAAACTCTGGAGATGCGTGCCTGGTAGAACTCTATGCGCTGTTGAGATTGAAGGCATTTCTCGTCTAATCCTTCTAGCTCTTGAAGTCTTAAACGATCATTATTTTTCTGAGTCAACTCATTAGCTACTGCTATTCTGAGTGATGGAATTTGAACTTCAATGGGGAGAACTGCTTCACACCCGTAGACTAATGAAAATGGGGTACAACCCGTTGGTGTTCATACTGTTGTGCGGTATGCCCAGAGACATTCCCCCAGTCTCTCGTTCCAATCTCTTTTGTTCGAAGAGACAAACTTTTTCAAGAGTTTGATGATGGTTTTGTTGAAGGCTTCCGCCAGACCATTAGCAGCAGGATTATAAGCTGTCGAGGCCATATTCTGTATCTGATTCTTATCGAAAAATCGGTGAAACGCTTGGCTGATAAATTGAGGTCCATTATTATGAATTATCCTTCGGGGTATTCCAAAACGATAAATTACGTGGTGCTTGATAAATCTGATCACGTTGGATGTCTTCACCTCAGCAAGAGGGATCGTCTCTGCCCATTTGGAGAAATAATCCATGATAGCCAATATGAACCGATGTCCTCTAGAAGACGAAGGATGAATAGGACCAATGATATCCATACCCCATGCTTCAAAGGGCCATGATGCAATAGTAGGATGTAAATACCCAGAAGGCTGATGTATGAAATCCGTATGAACTTGACAGGCTTTGCATTGTCTTACATATTTCACAGCATCTGCAATCATGGTAGGTCAGTAGTAGCCCATCCTCCTGATACGATCCTGTAACTTAGGACCGGGTTGATGTGCTCCACATACCCCGTCATGAGCTTCTCGGATAACCCGTTTTGCATCATCGTCAGAGAGACATCGTAATAGCAGTACATTGTATGTTCGGCGATATAGACTTTGTGAAGAAGCATCAAAATAGAAGCGTAATGATCGTCTTTTGATAGATAATGCTTCTTTAGAATCCTCTGGTAAGATTCCGTATGACATAAAGGGACTTCTCCAGTCTCTCTTAGGAGGAATCGTGTTTACAGCGTAGCTGCGTTCTATGTGAAAATTATTTTTCACACAGAATAAATCTCTATTAAGAAAGATCACCGAATTTTGCCTTCTTATTGGAATAGCTAGATCTGCAGCTAGGCTGGCTAGAGCATCAGCTTCCAAATTTTGAGGCCGATGCACATGTTCTAAAAAGAATCCTTTGAAATACATGGCTATCTTGATCGTTGTTTGGTGATAAGGAATGAGGTCTGGATTGTGGACTTCATATATTCCTCTGACCTGATTGACGATCAGCTGGGAATCACCAAAAGCTTTCAGGTATTCAACATCCAATTCTTTAGCGACTTGAAGCCCGATTAGTAGAGCATTATACTCTGCCACATTATTAGAGCAGGGTTCGCTAAGAGAATATGCTCGATAGATGACGAGTTTATCAGGAGTTACCAGAACAATTCCCACTCCTGAAACCACATTTCCCCTGGGACCAGTCCTGGAGGCACCATCGAAGAATAGCTGCCATGTATCACCTTTCATTGCAAAATTATATTCTGCAGCTTCGTCTGGAATGTCCTCGTATAGTTTAGAGGTTTCCGGAATTGGATGAGCAGCTAAGAAGTCAGCCAAGTCTTGACCTTTCATGGACTTCTGAGGGACGTACACCATATCATACGGTGTCAGTAGCATTGCCCAAGTCGCGAGTCGGGAATTAAGAACACTCGGCTAATTCATTAAAACCAGAAGCAGATTGATTCTGGAGATGATATGAATAGTCTGGCCCGTTACGTAATGTCGTATCTTCTGAATGGCAAACATTAGGGCCAAGTATTCTTTTTCCACTGGGTTGTACCGGTGTTCGGCTTCGACCATCATCCTACTTAAATAGTAGATAGCCTGTTCATGACCCTCATTGTTCTTCTGTGCGAGAAGAGCCCCTAAAGAATGATATATTGCTCGAACATACAACAAAAATGGTCTTCCTATGACGGGAGGCACCAGAACTGGAGGATTAGTAAGATAGCGTTTGATGTCATTAAACGCTTGCTGACAAGCTTCGTCCCATACGAATGACACACCTTTCTTCATCAGGCGAGAAAAAGGTTGACATCTCCCAGAGAGGTTGGATATGAATCTCCTGATATTAGCCAGACGACCTTGAAATCCCCTGAGTTCTCTCAGATTACGGGGCGGTCGCATTTCTAGGATAGCCTTTACTTTATCAGGGTCAACTTGAATACCTTTAGCGGTAATGACAAATCCCATGAATTTGCCACTGGATATACCGAGAAAGGGCTTTGTGGGGTTCATTTTGAGTTGATGTTGGTGCATCAACTCGAATACTGTCTTCAAGTCTTGGATGTGGTTATCCTTGAGGCAACTTTTGACAGCAATATCGTCCACGTAACATTCTACCATTTTGCGTAAGTGCTCATAGAATATGTTACTCATAACTCGTTGATAGGTAGCCCCGACATTCTTCAATCCAAAAGGCATAACTGTATAGAAATATACCACCAGTGGTGTACGAAAGGCAGTATATTTCTCATCTTCAGGATTCATCTTAATCTAATTGTATCCTGAAATCCGTCCATGAAAGACATGCGCTCAAAACCGCACGTATTATCGATCATGACGTCTGTAATAGGAAGAGAAAACTCATCTTTAGGGCAGGCTACATTTAGATCTCGGAAATTGATGTAGACACGCACTTTCCCGTTCTTCTTCATAACCGGGACAACATTAGCAACCCAATCAGGATGTTGTTCTTCTCGGATGAACCCACAGGCTATTAGCTTCTTGATTTCAGGTTCAATGGCATCCATCATATCCGGACGGAACCGGCATTGGTGTTGCTTTATAGGCTTTGAATTGGGCCGTATATTGAGTTTATGGGTAGCCACCTTAGGATAAAGACCTGGCATATCCTCATAATTCTATGCAAAGACATCGATATATTCTTTTATCAGCTGGATCATTTCTTCCCTTTCTTCTTCGGAAAGATTGTTACTGATAAATATCGACTTTGGTAAAAATTCATCCCCAACATTGACTTGGATAACTTTATCTTCAGTGGGTGGTTCTCTTTATTCGAACCGGAGTTCCCATTGTGTATCCATTTGTTGAGCCCAGGATTCATCTTCAAATAATTCAGATTCTTGTCCCTCTGTTTCGAGAGAATATGTCAATGCCATATTTACTGATAATGCCTGTTTGAGTTCACCATCTGAATCGGAGGATGACAAATCATTTTGAAAAGAGGAAATGGTCTCCTCACTTAACTCAGAGTCGTTGGAAGTTGCAAGATGTGTGGTATACCCTAACCCAAAATGAGTTCGTTGACAGTAGGGATCACCATGCAACGGCATTCGTCTGCCTTTTCCATAGTTGAGGCATGGCTCCAACTTTAAGTTATAACCCATACTTTGCATAATCTTCAAAGCCCGTGGGCTATATTTGTGAACCTGTATTTTCCCAGCATCAGACTCGTAAAAATCTTCTTGTACAATCGGTCTGTTCCGTATGCGACCGAAGACTATTGGATGCTGATCGTTGCGATTAGGTGGAACAATAAAGATAGAATTTTCATGTGGCCCATATGTCGTGATGACATTAGACGTTGACGCTACTTCCCACACATACGGATGATAGGAATCTATAGCTTCCAAGAATTTTTGTGCTATAGGTTCTATATCGTTATGGGGGGATGATTCCTGATTAGGAAACTGAGCGTCAGTATACTGGAAAAGAGAATCTTTATTATCGTCAGAAACCACGTTCCCGGTTGTATTTATATCAGTCGGCTGCTTGTTGTGCCTAAGGTTGATGACCAAAGGTGTGGGCTTCTGGCTCAGAGTGATCACTAGAGGATCACTTCCTTCTCCCGATTTGGTTTTGCCCAAGTGGATAGCCATGGGTTCCATGACTTTCGGACGGGTAGTCCGCCCTTTCACCTGGATTGACAATGGTTGCTCAGCAGATGGTTCTCCTGGCTCCTAGTAGGATTCCTCTTCCGTCTTGCCTGGCACCTCCTTTATGTAGTCTTGGGTGTACAACATGGCATCAGAATAGTATGACTCAACTCCTTTGAAAGGATTGAGATCAGCAAACTCCGTTTTTACTGTCCCTTGGGCGTCTACATATTTGAAGCATTGGTGTAGAGTTGAAGGGACAATATTGTGATCGTGGATCCATGGTTTGCCCAACAGGATGTTGTAAGATACCTCTGAATTAATGACGTAGCATGTCACGACCCGCACCCGAAAAATTGGACATGAGTCGTGGGTACGTCCAGCCTACGCCGTAGCATCAGCGGTAGAACGTTGTCTAGGTCTACTATCTAACTAACAATCTCACGCAATCAATATATATCCCTGTCAAGATCTCAACTCCAAACGGAGGAGCAATATCATAACGATAATCACAATGTACTCAATCATGAATCTAAGCACGATAAGATAACAAGAAGTCCAACAACTATAAAGTCTAAACAACAATAACTACTACAACAACCACAACATCAATAATAATAATACAACATCCAAAATCATATACAATACAAGGTCTCAATCCAAAATCGGAGACAAATCCGGTGCTAAAAGCTAATAAAAATAATAACAAGGTCTTAGTGATCCCGGCTACCAACCCGAAAATCACTCCTAAACTAGAGGGTCCCTGTCTGCACCATCGACAGGCCCAGGTCCATAAAACGTCGGACACCAATCCTCCGGATACTCTGGAAAAAATATGTCCAGTCAGGACTGGAGCAAGTACATCTCTAACAGCAGTTCCATTTAAATGATAAAAACTATAAAACAGTTGTAGCAAGCAGCAAGGAGAACGAAATAAAGTATGGAACAAGGAAATATACATATCACTGGTGCATAAAGGTAAAGATGAATGAATATCAGAAACAAGATAGTAATGACTGCAAGATACAAGAAATCTAAGCTAAGATCAAGTCCGTGCACATGAACGTGTAGTGAGTCTAGCATGAAATACATGTAGTGAGTCAAGTCCAGATACTATAAGTGAGACCAACAAGAAATGCAAGAGAGTCCAGACTATAAAGAATGAACTTGGTGTCTTTGAAATACTTGTTTCGACATATAAATGGCTAGGGGTAAGTACGGCTCATCGCGCACTAGGTGCGCGGTTGCTATCATTCCAGATTAGACCAGAGGGAGTGATTCCTGATGATTTCAGATGGAAATGTTTACATGTCTACTCGAGTATTTCCTCGTCCCGACTAGTACAAGTGAATCCAAGACCCGACACGTAAATCAAGTATGAGTCCAGCCTGAAACATGAGTGATGCCTGTAGTGATGCCAGTAGGTGATGCCAGTAGTGATTCCAGAATAGATTCCAGAAACATAAAAAATACGTGTCGTAAGTAAATGAATCCAGAAATACCAGTCTGTGTCCTGTGTTGTGCCAGAAAAATCAGATGATACTATACTAGAAGCTGAATCATAATAATCATCAGATAATGAAAACTATCAGAGAATGTACTCGTCTGATGTCCTGAGCAACTGGCGATCCGAACTGGTGTCGCAATGACCTATTACGAAAAGCAAGATTAAACAGGGTTTCTAATGAGTTAAACAGATATAAAATAACTAAAAATAGGCTTCTAGGGTCGTTCTAGGTCAAACGGGTCAAACCGATAAAATCTGGGTCAAAAAGTCAACTCTGGGTCCAAAAAGTCAACTTTGGATCAAATATAGGTCAAAAGTTGACTTTGGAGGTCAACCGGGTCAACTACGGTCAAGTCAAGGTCAAACTAGGGTGCCCCTAAAATTCTAGGTCAAAACTAGGTTATTAAGCTAATAAACCCTCAAACTCGTCTCCTTGAGATACCGAGATACCCTTGGTATCCGATACCTCACCCTACGCTATACGCTCCGTCTATACCCTCTAAAACCTATGCTAACACGCGTAAATATATACACATATACATAAAAACCTATTTCTAAACTCAAACCTAGGCAATTGCTCAAAAACTCCGCTCGAAACTCAATACCTTGGATATCTCAAGGTATTGAGATACCTTGGTATCTCAAGGTATTGAGATACCTCTCTAAACTCAACCCTACTACCCCTCTAGCTAACTAACTATACATAAACATATATATCTAGCTATAATCTAGGCTAAAATATATATATCTAATACATATATGCATATACCTAGGTATCTACATATATATATATCACACATACACACATATACACATACCCACACACACTCTCAATATGTATATATATATATATATATATCTATCTAGTATCTATACATATTTATATAGCTATATATATATATATATATATATATATATATATATATATATATATATATCTATATCTAGTATCTATTATCTATTTAGCTATAGGTATATATGTCTATACATATAGATCTATCTAATGCCTATCTATCTATCAATCTACCTATCTATCTAGTATCTATCTATTTATGTAACTATCTATGTATTTATTTATCTAACCATCTAGCTATCTATCTATCTATCTATCTATCTATCTATCTATCTATCTATCTATCTATCTATCTATCTATCTAACCATCTTTCTAACTATCTATCTATCTATCTCTTAATCTATCTCTTAATCTATCTATCTATTAATCTATCTATCTATCTATCTATCTATCTTATTTAACTATCTAGATATCTACCTTTTTAACTATCTATCTAACTATGTATCTATTTATCTAGTTATCTAGTTATCTAGCTATCTATCTAGTAATCTATTTATCTATCTATCAACTATCTATCTATCTATTCATAACTCCCTCTCCCCCACTAGCTACTAGCTAATGCAAGGCGCTGCGAATGCTGCTAGAGGCTGCCGCTGCTGCTGCTGCTGCCTTTACTGCTGCTGCTGCTGCTGTGCACAGCACAGCAGCAGCTGCGTACTGCTGCCCCCGCTTGCTGCTCACACCACACACACAATCACATATACACGGACACACACGCATATATATCTATATATATATATATATATCAACATACATACATATATATATATATATACACACAACTCTCTCTATATATATACACACACACTAACTTATATATATATATATATATATATATATATATATATATATATATATATATATATACACTCACTCACACACACTCACTCTCACACACCCTCACACACTCACTCTCACACACACTAACACACACTCTCACAAACACACAACCACACACACAAATATACATATATATATATACACATACATACATACATATATATAGAAACACACACACAAACACTCATACATATACATATATATATACACACAAGCACCCACACTAATACACAAACCCCTACACAAATATATGTACATACACACATATATATATAAACACATATTTATAAATATATATATAGAGAGAGAGACACACATACATATATATATATAAATATATACATAAACATATATAGACACTCTAACACTCAACACACACAACACAACACTCACAACACTCACCAACACGCACACAACCACCCCTACGCACACAAACACCTATATATATATAAAATATAACCCGAGAATTCTAGCACACACTCCCCGAAGCTAATCCAATGTGCGCACAAGCCCGAAACTAAGAAACCACGTCGAAATGGTCGTTCGGTCATTTCGACGAACACGCGGTGTGCGGTTCGGAAAACCTCCTGAAATGCACACCAAACCAACTCGGAATTGGCCCAAAATTTACCCATGAGTTCTAAACGATGTCTAAATCCTAAAAAAAATACTATCCCATCGATTCTAGGCCCGTGGCGAAAACGCGTACGCACTTCGAACCGGCGACGACGAAAACCCCGAAAACGTCCGAAACGCTCATTTCTCCGCGACACGACTTCACGTGTCCGAACGGAGACACGCACTAACCCTCAAGACACCCGACAACGTCTACCTAGGTCCGTCTAACCTAGGGCATCATCCAAAATTGGGCCAATTTTGGATTCCACCCAAAATTGACACAAAATCTAGTGTCAAAGTCTCCAAACACAACCAAACTAGTTCCAACTTCCTCCCACGGGTAGGCTTAGGGTCTAGGAAGGTTCTAAACTACTAATTACACTATATAAGAGTAATTATAAAGGAAAAAATTAGGGTTTACCTCTTGGGAGTTGGAATCCCAAGCCAAAGTCTCCAAAAAGCTCCAAATCCACCACACCAAGCTTCCAAGCTTCCAATCTAAGCTCCAACACCAAATCTAAGCTCTACCCACCCAGGTTGGGGAAGAATGTAGGGTTAGAGTTAACATTCATGGAGAATAGAAGAAGAAGAAGAAGAAGAAGAAGAAGAAGAAGGAGGAGAAATAGAGTACTTACTTGGATGTGGGAAGAAGAAAGAAAGAAGAAAGAGTGGAGAAGAAGAAGAAAAAGAAGAAGAAGAAGAGGGGAGGGGCTGCTTTGTTGCTGGTTTTGGTCGGGTAGAAGTCGGCCACACAAGAATAAGAAGGGGTTTACAAAAGCAAAAGTCCAAAATGCCCCTCCCCTTTAGGAAGCAACTTGGATTTTGGGTTTCGGGTTCCAAAAGCACTCAAACTAACTCCTAATCTCTCAAACTAACCCACTAAAAATATAATAAATATTCTAAACCCAAAAATAGGTCTCACAAGGGTGTGGGTTGGGTCGGACATGGGTCCACTAGGGTCTGACATGGGTCCAGGCTAGCCAAAACCCTAAAACAATCAAATAAAAATAATACAATCACTAATTAAATATAAATACAATTAATTATAAATAATACACAATTAACCAAATTAAAATAAAAAAAATATCCGGCTCTGGAAATGGGATAGTGACATAGCATGTAGCCACTGATCTAAAGTCACCAATCTGGATCCTCAAACGAATCTTTCCCAACGGTTTGCTCTTCCTCGCATTAAAGCCCACGATTGTGGTGGTAGTGTAAGCCAGTTCGCTTGTAGGGATTCTCAACGGTCTTAACAGACTGTGAGGGATACTGTTGATCGACGATTCTGGATCTATGTGAATCCGGTCTACCTCCATGGAGCTGACATATCCGGTGTAATAAAGAGGTCTGTCATGCTTATTATGTTTTAACAACATGTCCTCTTGAGTGAAAGTGATATTAGGGACCACTTCCATCATACTATGGCATTGAGGATATGCCACAGGCTCTCTATCAGGGGACTTGAGCTGAGTCAAGCATACATCCGCCTGCATTAATGCTTCACTCAAGGCTTGACGAGTGTCTTTGGATAGCCTAAGTAGCTCGAAAATGGACAATCTGGCCGGAGTGTTAGCCAACTGGGCCAAGATGTCGAAGTTATATGGTTTCTCTAAACCTTTGTTTTGAATATTCCTTAAAGGTTTATCAAAACGAACTTCTTTTTGCTTGCCATTATCCACCGAAGTTGGTCTAGAAGGACATGCCTCTGGTATAACTGGTTCAGGCTCTGGAGGTTTGGCAGCTGAAGTATCTGTCGTTGATTCCCCCTGGTTTCCTCCATAGTCTTTGAGGTAGGCCTTGCCTGACCGGGTTCCGGTTGCCAAAGCCTCTTCTTCTGATGTCGGGGATATTGCAACCATATGGCATGGTTTGCATCTTGAGTTCTTTTTAGACTTAGCTTTAGCAGCTTGAGTCTCTTCCTCAATTTCTGGTACCAGATCAGAGTGGACCCACATGATCTCCCCACGCTTAGTAGTTAGGGGTACTAGGTCATAATTTTGGCCCCTGGTCGGAGGGAGATTAATAATGTTCATCATCTCCGTGGAATAGGCACTACACCATCTGAGATTTCCTGAGGGGACAGATTGCCAAACTGGAGCGAGATCATGTTGGCAGTGACCGTCTTCTCGCTATTATGCAGAGTTATGGCCTTGGCGTCGATCAGCTCCTGGATTTTCCTTTTTAGTACATAACATGCCTTTGTGGGGTGATGTATGTATCTGTGGAAAATGCAGTACTTAGGGTTATTAGTACTGCCGACTTCATTTGGCCGCTTTACCTCGGGGAGAGTAAGCTTGCCACTTTTGACTAGACAATCGAATATGCTCGAAATATCGTCGTCGTCAAAAGAATATTCTTCGTTAGGCCTGGAAGTCCCAGGATTCGTCTGCGTAGTCATTGGAGTATGTTGCCTGGACGTGTTGATTGCCAGAGCTTCCTTTCCTTTGGAACTACGAGTATGATCGTTGTTGGAGGATGACCGCTTCCCTCTATCAGAGGTTGAGATCATGATTCCATTGTCACGAGCCTTCCGACTGTTATCTTCAACGGCTACCGCTGATATGATAAATGAGGGCCAATCATGGAACTGATATGGTCCCGTGAACACTGAGATCAGTGGGAGAAGGTTCTTCTTGCAAAAGTCCACCAAGGCTGAATCCGGAACTCCAGGAGGCATCTGCAAGGTAGCCTGACGAAAATGTTCGATAAAAGTACGAACTCTCTCTTTCTCCTTCTGTTTTACTTTGATAAGTGATGACATAGACATGTCCATTCCTCCTTCGTAGAATCGAGCGAAGAACAGAGTCTTGAAATCTTCAAAAGAATTAATGCAGTTGTCAGCAAGACTACGGTACCATTGGTAGGCTACCCCAGACAGACAGCCTTTAAACACTCGAGTGAGAAGGGCGTCATTCCCCTACAACAACACTGTCATCATGCTAAAGTAGTTCATGTACTGGCTTGGTGACGTCTTTCCCTCAAACAAAACCATAGCCTGTGGTTTGTATTTAGGTGGGAAAGGGATATCGTCCCAGATAGCTGGGTATGGCTGGTTGATTCCCAACTTCTTAAGCTGATCCTTATGCTTCAAGGCATCAAATTGGGCTTTCAATTCCTGAACTGCCTGATCGGATCTTCAGCTGGGAAAGGGACCTCAGAGTGGTGAGAGGCCAATTTTATTGTAACTCCAACAGGAGGCAATACATTCTCCGAGTTAAGAAGTTGAGGAGCCGCTGACTCTTGATTTAGAACGGGCTCCTGGTTTGCGTTGGATGGTGGTAGGTCCACCCCCACACGTAGTTGACTCGGAGGAATCGATGTTTGAGCTATCGCAGCTGCATGTTGAGTCACCATCATCTGACGCATACTCTCTATCGTGGAATGCATCTCTTTAAGCGATGCCTCCAATACAGCGATGCGTTGCTCAGTACTTCCTGATGGGGAAGCCTCTTCATGTTCATCTCCAATGGCATAAACTCCCATTTCTCTGGATGCTACTAAGGGATTAGTATAGATCTCTGTAGAGATTGAGTCTATACTTTCTGTATCAGATTCTGGAAACTGGCGACCCCCAGTGTCGGAATCAGAAGAATATGAAGCTGGTTGCCATGACCTCGAGTGGGTGTTTCGGAAAACACCTGCCTCAATATTCTCAAGTAGTCTGTCAAATCTCCTTTGGCTTGGAGTTCTAGAGGGATGACGTCTTGAACTTGACCTTCCTCGAGGAATGTGTGAAGCCATGTTTACCGATGCAAATGTCGGCTCTTCTTCCTGTAGAGACAAAGAGTAGTTCAACCGGTCAAAAACTGACCATTTTGCCTTAGCACAGCAGTAGTTAACTACAACTTTATGACTATTACAACAATGCTCCCCAGGGGGTGTAATAGACATGTTAGAAGATCCCATATCTTTGCGCTTTTGGATTAAGAAATTATGCAAATCAGGGGGATTAACAGAAGAAGAGGGCTTATTATGCCTTTTTACATCAGTAGGGGCATGGAGATTGGGAACCATGACCCTCTCTCTGCCATAAGTATACATCAGTTCACCTATGTGAGTAGCATACGATCCATCATCCGTCTGAGGAGCATATTTCTCCATGAAGCGGGTCTTCTTTACGCGGATGGGCTTATCCTGGCGTAATCTGGAGCTTTGTACAGATTTGCGTAAAACAGGAGGAAAACAGCCTCCAGTGTCACGCGTAATCTTCTTCTCTTTCTTTTCTTGGTGGCGTACAACTCTAGAGGTTGGGAGATTCGCCACTCGTTTTTTCTTGATATGATCCAAGGGTCCACCTGCCACCTTATAGATGGGAGATACATTTTTATGCGCAGAGCGAGTTTGAAATTTCTGCGCGGGCACTGAGGCCTTGCTAGGAATTTTTTCTGCCATGTCACAGACGGGAGACGGATTTTTATGCGCAGAGCACGTTCTAGACTTCTGGGTTGGCACTAGGGCATTGCCAGAAGCTTTGTCTGCCACGTCACAGACGAGAGACGGGTTTTTACGCACAAGGTGTATAGTTTGTGATGTCATAACCTTGTTGATCGGAGAGAGAGAGCCTGCAGGAAGGGTAGAGGATGTCCGGGGCATACATACTTTACGCAGCTTTCTGTTGTCCTGGACAGAGAGGGGATGAGAGCTACCCCATGCACGAAGCATGTCTTCATAAGCAGATTGGTCGAATTGGACGAACAAAGTCTTCTTCGTCGATCCGACAGATACAGCATCATGTTGAGCAATGACTTTCTCATCAAATGAGAAAGTGGTCCCCAGCAGAGTCGCCATCTTGTGTTTGATGATAAACAGAAGAAAAAAACTAGGTTTATATGAAACCCTTTCTTTGTTTACAAACAAGAAAAAAAGAGTACAATTAATCCTATACGAGGATGTTAAGTACAAAAAAAATGATTCTGGGGAAATATTGCTATAGGAGTCTGATCTACGGTCGATCACTTTGTCCCTTGGACCACACGATGATGAAGAAGTGTTGTAGAAGAAGAAGAAGCTTCAAAGATTGCATGAGGGATTGAACTCTTGTTGCCAAAGTTGTCAATCAACACTCTCTGTATGTACTCTCTCTTTCTCTCTGATTTTTCCATACACGCCCCTTTTTCTCCTCTCTTCCCTGTGACCGAAGGTCTCTATTTATAGAGCGCAGTCACAGTAACCGTCTAGTAGGCATAGAAGCCAAATTGTGAAGAGAGTGGAGCTCTTTACGTGGCGGTTACAATAACTGCTACCCACGTCTAAATGATCTCTTGAATCCGCGTGTGACGCGTGTCCCATTATGAGGTAACACATATAACTGCTTCTCGAAGATCACGACATGCAAGCCACATAGGTAACTGCCCCTCGCGTAAAGATGGTTGGCATAAAAGTCAAATAACTATCTTGTTGGCGTAAAAGCCAAATAGCTGTATTGTTAGCGTAAAAGCCAAGTAGCTGTCCTATTGGCGTAAAAGCCAAATAGTTGTCTTGTTGGCGTAAAAGCCAAGTAGCTGTCATGTTGGCATAAAAGCCAAATAGCTGTCATGTTGGCATAAAAGCTAAGTAGTTGTCCTGTTGGCGTAAAAGCCAAGTTCTACGTAAAGCTTGATGCTGCATAAATAATAGGTAACCAGCGTAAACTAGCCAATTATCCTTCTTGACTGAGGTCTTGAGCGTATTCTGGGCCAAATAGCCTTATCACTTACCTTTGCAAATATAGCCTGAGTTGGCGTATTTCGAGGAGATAGCATACGACGTACTCCTATAGTTGAAAATAGCCTGGTTGGCATAACATGCAGGGATAGTGATGTGAGCATATTAACCCTAGTTTTAGCTCTCCCAGTAATTAAAAATAGAACAAAATCTCATGCATTAAATGCAGAGATCTGCCCCCATCTTGCGCATTAACTGCAGATATATGCCTCGAGTTCTGTACAAAAAACAGCTTTTGACGTGGCATCTGATTTCGTCTTATCTTGAGCGTAAAGGCTAATTTCTGCCTGTGTAAAATAGGCAGCGTATTCCTTGAGTGTGTAAGAACGACTTGTATCAAGGACATGCCACTAAATGACAACCTGGACTTCTGTACAGAATCATCATTATAGCCGTCCTCTCGATCGTCGTGCAGTACTCTTTGTCAGGAGTCAGGTTCACTGTTCTGTCTGACAGGTTCATTCGAGGAATACGAAGAGTTCCTCGTACAACTTCACGCTGCATTAAAAGCAGACATAGTTTACGCCGGAGAGAGGTGTAGCAACCTTTTACGCCAAAACAACCTTAAAGCGCTGCTTTACGCGGGCAGCTCTGAAGTCATGTTTTACGCCACACAGCGCTGAAGCTTCTCTTTTACGCGTGCTTCATGTATGTTGGGAGTTTTACGCGTATAATCCCCCAGCATATTTTTTATGCTTCTACACCTGCATTCCATGCATGCGTCCATATCGCATTTGCGACCAACTTTTCCATGCGTTTGGTTTTATTATGCGTTCCTTCCATTTTTGCTTGGGATGTTTCTTTGTGTATTATATAGTTGGATGTTGTGTGTTTGCGAAAAAAGTTTAAATGAAACTTTGTATTGCAAACTATTAAAAAGAAAGAAGAGTACAAGAGATCCTAAACATGAATCTAAGTACAATTGATTATGGGAAAGTATAGCTGTAGAGATCTGATCTGCGGATGATCACTTTACTCTTGGACCACACGATGATGAAAAAATGCAAGGATGCTGTGAATAACTTGAAGAGTTGGGCAATAAGAAATCTTTGGCAACAACAGCACAGAAAGTTTTTATTTCTCTCCTTCTGTTCTTGAATTTCTCAGACTTAAAAATTCTTCCACTGTAACATACACAATGATCCTATATTTATAGGAATCTAGAGCAGTTTTGAAAGTGTGCACACATTTTGGACAATCCGCAATGTGCGCGCACTTTTGATGGAATGACATCCCACGATATAGTGAGTGGGTGCACAACTTGCTGTCTACTTGACACGTGGCTTCCTATACGAGAAAAGCGTAGGTCATAGGACATTTATTTATACACATCTCACGAAGAACATGGCATGTAGGACACATAATCGTAACTTTTATTTGTCAGTTAGGATCGTAGGCGCACTTTAGAAGTGGTATAAAGATTAGCACACTTTTGGAAAGATTGGCTATAGAAGTGCTATTTTGAAGAAGTAGCCATGATAGCGTACTTTTATAGAATTTGGTAGTGATGGCGCACTATTGTAGAAGTTGACCGTGATGGCAAAATTTTGTAGAAGTTGGCTGTGATGGCGTACTTCTGATGAAGTTGGCACAACGGCGCACTTCTGATAAAGTTGGCACAGCGGATGGGTCGCTAAACGACAACCTGAGTCTGCGTGCTGCAGCTCAGCTGTCATGATCACTTCTGACTTCTCGACTGTTGTTCAGCTGTCAGATTCGTTGCATTTAATGCTTGGGGAAAAAGAGATACGATTTATTCACTTGTCTTTATTGACGAAAGAAGCTTGAAAGTGCGTCATCCTTTGAAATAGAGTAAAACTGCGTCATTCTTCCCCTACTAAGTTTATTTGTAGGAAACTGCGCCATCTTCAAGAGGCGCACGTTTATGCTTCTACAAGCCCCCCTTCAAAGTTTTTGAATTCATCAAGAAAAAATCAAAATACTTTGAATTAGAAGCATAAAAGTTGTTGAGAAGTTTGTACGTACTCTGGGCAAAATCCCAACAGTTTGCTGACGTGACTGGGAGGAATGCATGTATCTTATCAATTTATTCAGTTTTGACTTGTTCCTTGGTTTGACGCGATCTTTAAGGAGATGCAGGCAACTTTTCAGGAATGATTTTTGAGAGCTATGCTACACTAGGCATATTTTCTACTACAAATAGGAGAAAAATTTCACAAACACTCTCAGACTCATCTCCTTCTTTGCTGTAAGACTTGAGTATGATTATTGTTAAGTGTGAGTCTAAGAAGATGACTGAAATAGCATGGAGCCATTGGCTTTACTGGCCGCTGAGAAGACACAAGAGGAGATGCTTCCTAACGATGGGTGAGAGGCTCGTTTAGAGATCGTTGTCGTCGAGTTCGTGTGATGGAGCATGGAAGGATATCATAAGGTTCATCGTTCATGCTGAACTGATATATTATCCTAAAGACTGTTCGTTGTCTTCAAACCCAGCTTGCTTGAATCACTCTCTTAACATGACCGATGTGCTTATTACAGGGTTGGAATTGGAATCCCAACCGGAACTTCTAGTGGCGGCGTAGCGTCCGGACAGAAATGGGTCCCTGCTAATTTAAACAGGCCCAGTCATGTGTAGCATCCTCGCCCACATCATGGATTTTTTCTTCCTGTATTATGGTTTGCACTGAGGAGCTCATTTCTTCTGTGCCTTATTCATCTGCATCGGGGGTAGACGTGGCATAAAGATGAGGATGACTCTGTGATAGATCTCCATCATAAGAAAATCCAGATGTGATAGATCTCCATCATATGTAATCATGATTAAACATCAATAAAAAATTTAGCTTAATTTTGTTGGACTGTATGCATATTGCTGGCGAGTGACTTCTACCGTCCCTGCTTTTACAAATACGTGCTTTGGAGAAGCTGAGTATAGCGCGTACTACACATTATTTCTAACGTCATCCAAGTAGTATGCGTACTTATGTGCAGTTAGACCAACCGACTGATACGCGTATTTTGTCATCAGACTAGCACACGTATTATGATACCCTTTTCGTGAATGGACCAATATGTGGATGTACAAATTTTTGGACAGATATGCAAAATTCTAATGGTCGTGTTCATTGCTCAAGAAACAAACCGCTGTATCCTTTCACTGAAGAGTCATGTCTGGGGATTCGAACCATCATTTCTTATCTTATAAATACTGGAGTTGTTTGCTCCATTCTCATGAAGACTTGCATGATGACGTCCGAAGCTACTACTAAGAAGAAAGACAATGAATTTGATGAGACTATAGTTTCTCCTTTTGCTATCAAGCTGTCTCCTACTGAAGAAAAGAAAGAGGTGCCTATTGTCCAACTGAATAAAACAGATGTCTTCCAGGATCTTATTGATCGTTCATTGGGTGAACCCACCCAACCCCAGATTAATGTAAGTGATCCCCTTGTTTCGTCTGCTGTCTTGGAGGAATGAAAGGAATAAGCCAAAATAATGGCTACCCGTCGACTGTTTGCATATTCTGATGTCTGTATTTTGCACGCCCTTGCAATGTTTATGAACAACTCGAAAGATTCTGACCCATCCTCTTCCTAAGTGCTTGTGTTGTTCTTTCCTTGTTTTCCATCAATAAAGAAATTTTATTTTATTTTAGCGATCTGTATAACAATATCAAAAATGACATAGATCTCAAAAGTCTCGTTGTAGACTTATTATACGTTACGTACCCCATAATAAGTTAAAGCAAAAATGATATCAGAGATAACGTGGACGTGATATATTTTCAAATGGGATCCCACCGAATGTATCTCCTCAGAGGTATGCAAACATGGAAAAATATAATTCTGTGGAGAATTTGGTGGATTTGTCACCCTTAGTGTACTCATGCTAAGTACAGATGACAAATTTTACAAGACATAATATTATCAGAAGTGATAATCTGCACAATAACTCACTAGTTTACTCCACTGGAGAAAAAAAGAAAGAGCAGTTCAAGAGCGAACTATTGTCTTCTCTTTAGGTGATAATAAATGGAATATGATTTAGAGGTAATATGGACATGAATCACATTACACTTATTGACTGGTGAAGAAATATGTGAGATTATTCCCAACCCAACTGGGGATCAGGAATAGGATATCCTTAAAACAACTGGACTTTAAGAATGTAATATTTTTGTTGGAGAGAATCGTTTGGATGATCTCATCGATAGTGTTCAGTTGGATCTGAGTATTGTCCCGCTGGAAAACTTTGAGGACCCATTACCCATATCTTATTCAAGAATGAATATAGGTAATAGTTTGAGAGGCCGTGTAGGCTACGAGTTACTGGGGATTACAAAAATATATTTGCTGTACATCTTATTTTAATTTGCTGGAGATGGAGAAGAATATGTCGTGCTTAGACATAATACTTCTTGAGGAATTTGTCGTTGATATGCATCATTATCAAATCTCTATTAGGCTTAGCGATCCTGTAGGCTCCATTGGAGAATATTGTCTCCACCATATAAGGACCTTCCCATTTATCTTAGAATTATCCTTTGCTCTTATGGGTTGTGATCATAGGTCTCCTTACTGTAAGGACCAATTCACCGACCTAGAATATTATTTTCTTGACTTTTTGATTAAAAGCTCTAGAAATATGTGCTTGGTATAGCTTAATACGTTGTTGAACGTGCAGGCGCTTTTCATCCAATGCTTCTAATTCTTGCATGCACAATCGATCATTATTCTCTACTGTTAGCTTATTAGCAATAGCTATTCTAAGAGAAGGTATCTGAATTTCGAGCGGAAGAACTACTTCACATCTGTAGACCAAAGAAAATGATATACAACCAGTTGGAGTTTAAACTGTTGTACGATAAGCCCATACACACTCCCCGATTTTTTTATTCCAATCGCGTTTGTTAGATGAGAATTTTTTTAATGAGTTTGATTTTAGTCTTGTTGAATGCTTCCGCTAAGCCGTTGGCTGCTGGATTGTAGGTCGTAGATGCTACATTATCAATTCAATTCTTGTCACAGATTCGATAAAATACTTGACTAGCAAATTATGGTCCATTGTCATGTATTATCCTCCGGGGAACATTGAAACGATGGATAACATGGTGTTTGACGAAGTTAATTGTGTTGGATGTCTTAACTTCGACGAGCGAGACTTCTTCTGTCCATTTGGAGAAGTAATCGGTTATTACAAGTATGAACCGATGTCCTCTAAAAAAGATGGGCTGATCAGACCAATAATATACATTACCCAGGCTTCAAAAGGCCAGGAGGCAGCTGTAGGGTGTAAGAACTCTGTTGGTTGGTGGATAAAATCAGCATGGATTTGGCATGACCTGTATTTACAAGCATAATCTATGGCATCTGCCACCATGGTGGGCCATTCATAACCCAATCTCCTGAGGCAGTCTTGTAATTTAGGACTTGGTTGATGTGCTCTACATATGCCATCATGAGCTTCACAGAGTGATTTACTTGCTTCAGGGTTGGAAATACAACGTAGCAACAATCCCTCATACGAACGATGATATAATATTTTGTATGAGGCGTCCTAGTAGAATCAGAGTGATCGTCTTTTAATAGAAGTGGCTTATTTTGGATCTTTTGGAAGAATCTCATAAGCAGTGTAGTATATAAAATGGTCTCTTCAATCTTTATCCATGGAAGTTGAATTTATGACATAACTCTGTTCAATGTGTAAGTTATTTTTTATACAGAATAACTCTTGTCCTGTTAGCATAATTAAATATCGTCTCTTTAGGGGAACGGCCAATGATGCTGCTAGGACGACAAAAGCATCTACTTCCATACTTTGTAACCGAGGACATGCTCGATGAAGAATCATTTGAAAGTAAAAGCCAGTTCGATTGTCGCTTGATGATAAGGGATGAGGTCTTCATGCCGAACCTCGTACTCACCCTTGATCTAATTGACTATCAGCTTGGAATCTACGTAGGCTTCAAGATATTCTATGTCCAATTCTTTAGCTAATTGGAGACCAATGAGTAGAGCATTGTATTCTGCCACATTATTGGAACATGGTTCACTGAGAGAATATGCTCGATGAATGAGTAGTTTGTCAGGAGATACTAGGACTATGCCAACTCCAGCTACTATGTTGCCTTTGGGTCCGATTCTTGATGCGCCATCAAAGCATAGTTGCCAGGTGATCTCACATTGCCATATTAGACTCTAAAACATCATCTGGGATTTTATCGTACAATTTGGAAGTTTTCGGTACGAGACGATCTGCCAGGAAATTAGCTAGCGCTTGACATCACTGCTTTTTACGGAACATATACCATGTCATAAGGTGATAGCAACATTGCCCATGTGGCTAAACGAGAATCGAGTGTGCTTGGTTTAGTTATCAATACCCGGAGGAGATTACTCTGGATATGACATGAATGGTTTGACCTAACACGTAGTATCGTGTCTTTTGAATAGGAAACATCAAGGCGAGGCATTCTTTTTCCACTAGATTGTATCGTTGTTCAGCGCCGACCATCATGCGACTTAGATAATAGATCGCCTGTTCATGGACTTCGTTACTCTTCTATGCAAGAAGAGCTCCTAGGGAGTGATCCATTGCTCGAACATACAACAAAAATGAATTTCCTACGATCAGAGACACCAGAACTGGCGGATTTGTGAGATATCGTTTGATATCGTCGAATGCTTGTTGACATGCTTCGTTCCAGACAAAGTGTCACGACCCGCACCCGCTTTTCGGATATGAGTATGTGGCCAAGCCCAGCCTACGCCGCTGCATCGACGGTAGTACGCTGTCTATGATAACAATAGTCCATCAATCCAAATAGATAATATTTAATCATAAATTCAAATATATTGCTTATTCACAACATTTATATAGTTTTACAAGATTCTTAATTTACAATTAAATTATAACTCGGGAACAAACCCGTTAAACATCATATCCAAATAAGTTGCTAAACTATCTAAATTCTAATATTGTCCTCCAAAAGTATCTCGATCTCCAACAAAATCCAATGAACAAGATAGCAAGTCACCTAAAAATATTTACCCAGTCAGGATGGAACGAGTACAATCCAATAGCAGTTTCAGTTAATTGACAAGTACTATGAACAGTAAATAGTTATGAAATACTTGATGAGCATATAATAATGGAATAGGGTACATCATAGAGGAACAGTTAAATAAAGAAATAATGAAAGACAAGAAAGAAGAACAGAGAAGCATGTAAAGACAAACAAATATGTGAACTAGAAAAACTGTCATGCAAGTGTATAATCAGCAAGTATAGATTAATCCAGAATGACTGTATTTAACTACTGTTTTGAAATACAAAGTTGACATGTGAACGGCTAGGGGGGAATATCTGGCAAACCATACGTGTCGTGCATGGCTGCTATTATTCCAGTAAGACCATGGGATGAAAATGGTATGTTTACGCGTCTCCTAGGTATTTTCCCGTCCGACTAGTACTCATGGATCCAAGTCCAGACATGAATAATCTCAATAGTCTAGAAGATGTCAACAGGCCAGAAAATACATTAGTCCAGTTATTCATTAGTCCAGTAATTCATTAGTCCAGAAAAAAATCAATAGGCATAAAAATACATATCTCACGAAAATGAATCCATACAATATCAATCCGTGTATTCATCGTGTCAGAAATCAGGTAAAACACTACTATAAATATGCATCATAGAAAATATCAAATAATGTAAACTATCAGAGAATGTACTCACATGTGGTCATTAGCTGTGGTTGGATCATGTCCCAATTCAGAGTCCAAATCCTACGTATGATATGTTACCATGTCAAGGGATAATTTATTTTAATTTATTTAATTCTGGAATAATTACACTAAAATCCTATTTTAACTTTAATTCTAAATTTTTAGGTAAATTCCTAAATTTTGTCCAAAGAACCCAATTTTATCAACTCGAGACTCATGACACGCAAATTGAGACGATCTTGTTGATCAAAAAGTCAACCGATACAATCTTGACTTTTACGCATGATTTCCTATAGATTTTAGCGTCACAAATATGCTGAAATTTATGGCTCATCCGGATTCGAATTCGTTTGAAAACTATTGCACATACAAAATCGTATTATGCAACGGTGGTTGATTGCTAAACAAGAAATTCTATAGAATTAACAGCTGGAAAAACCATATGTTAATTTTTTTGTGTTATCTTTCCAAAACTTCAAACAGTTCGTGATTCTGATTCTTGGTTCTCCCGGAATCGCAAAAACACTGAGACGCGTATATTTTTGGACATGTTGTGCTCTATGAATTTTTCAAAATTTAATGTTGAGAATTTTGTGAAAAAAATTATATATTCAGAAAACTAACCTCAATACGGTTCCAATGCACAAAATGGAGACTCGTTTGGAGTCCGGAGCTATCCGCAATGGCTTCTGGAAGATCGAAGAACCCCAGATGACATCCCCCTCAAATCTCTCCATCTCTAAAATTAAACGGCTAATTAAGGTTATTATAATATATGTATATATATATATATATATTGGTATGCGGTTGATAGAAAAGGGTTAGGCTGCACACGTGTCATGGTTGGGTGGTTTGTTTATATTATTTGTTTTTGATTTACCGTTATCAAAATATTGTTTAAGTCATTTTAAATCTAACTAACTAAAAATAAATATTAAAAATGTTCCAAAAATTTTGAATTTTTTTTAGAAAATATATAATAATATTATAAACCCTTGGAAATTACTTGGGTTAATTCTATATTCCTTGCTTGCACAATAAATTCTAGAAGTCCTAAAAAATTAGTTATTAGCCTATTACTCAGAAAATTTCCAAAAAAAAATCTCAAAAATATATTTGATTATTTAGAACCAAAAATAAAAGTTTGGGACATTTTTAATTATGTTTTACACTAAAATAATTCTTGAAAGCCCTAAAAAATAGTGTTACTAGTTTTAATTAACCAAAAATTGTGAATTTTTTTTAATAGTCCCAAATTAACCTAATAACAACATTTAAGCTAGAATTTCAGGATATGGAGGTTACAAGTCTACACCCCTTAAAAAAAATTTATCCTCGAAATTTAAAATTCTCGATAATTTTTTTTGACCATCAAAATTTAAATTCAACAAACCATATAATCATGAAATAAATCCATATTGTTATTCCATAAAATTTTCAAAATTCTAGAAACATCATATTCCTGAAAATCTTCAAATTTAAAATCAAATTCTATTTTTATCACAATCTCCTCCAAAAGTTTAAGTTAATAACTAAATACTCAAAAAAAATTCATATACAATCCTCTAATTTAAATCCAATCAATGCATATTTATAAAATTTAAAAATTCCATCCCAAAAATTTGAATTCAAACACTAATCCATTAACGATCTTATTCCTCCATTCTATTTTCACACAATAGTCAAACAATATAATAAATACGAAATCTTCAAATACAACATTCAAAATATAAATTTTAAATTTATATCTTGTAGTCAAATAAATATAATGATAATCTTCTTAAATTCCTCAAAATTAAATGACAAATCCAATTATATCATAATCTTCATAAAAATCTGTGATTTACCAAAATCGTCAATTCTACCATATTAAATTCTCAATCCGATATTTAAATTATTGTTTATCCTCGAAATTTAAAATCCTTAATAATTTTTTTTCTTCCACCATCAAAATTTAAGCAATATAATCATAAAGTCAAACAACTATTGTTATTTAACAAAGTCCTTAAAAATTAACTTTATCCTCACAACATAAAATTTTAAAGTAAATCTTCGAAATTTGAATTTATTTTTAAAATTTAAAATCTAATAATTTTTTTCTCTTAAATCAGATTCACAAGCCATAACTCTTAAATGCAATCTAACATTATTTTCTTAAAATTTAAATCTCATTTATAACTTTCTTCAAAAATTTAATAATTAAATCCTTCAAATTTAATCTCATACCTAAACTTAAAAATTAAATCCAATCTTGAAGTTTAAAAAAAAAATTAATTCCATCCTTAAAATTTGGAATCTCATATTGTAGTCATTTATCACAATAATTTGATTTCTCTCCATAGCCATAATTTGTTTTGTCCTCACTGCTATTAGGTATATGAATTCTCAGTATTTAAATTAATGATCATCCTCAGAACATCGATTAATAATTCAATCCTAAGAATTTAAAAGTTAAATCCAATCCTAAGAATTTAAAAGTTAAATCCAATCTTCAAAGTAAATCATACTAATATATATATTTCATGACTAAATTTAAAAAATTTAAAGTCTCATCCTCAAAATTTGAATTCCAAATCTACTCCATTGATAATATCTCTCAAAAAAAAAAAATTAAACTTTGAATTCAAATTAAGTCCTTAAAAGTCGAATTCAACAAGTTATAAAATCAATCTTTGTATTATTATTTTTTTGGTCTAACTCAACCCATAAATCAAATTTTAATATTTTATTGAACTCCTAACACTCAAATTTTCAACATTATCCTTGAATTTCTCGAATTATATCTCAAAACTTTCAAGATTATCCTCAATTTCAAAAACTTTCAACATTATCCTCAAATTTTTTTTGTCAATAATCAAATATGACAATTTTTACGCCCATATAATTTTATCCTTAAAATAAAATCCTCAAATTTTAACTCTTCAAAATATTAAATAAAATGTATCATACTTTCCTAAAAAAATTAAACATTCAATTAATAAAATAAAATTTTAATCACTTCCAGAAATCTTTATAGCTATGACTAAATTTTTTGAATTGGATTTTAATCCTCAAAAATTTTCAAATCCATAAAATCTCAACACCTCAAAATTCTGAAAACTTGAAATTTAATTTCAAATTTTCAAAATATAAAGTTTAAATCCACATATTGTATGCCAATAGCTCTAATGTTAATTCTTTTAAATTTCTCAAAATCATAAATTAAATAACCAATAATCTGAAATTTTAAATCAAATCTTCAAATTTTAAATTCTTCAAAGTTAAACTTAAATCCACTATAACAATCTAAAAAAATCTAAAATTCAATAAATCTCCAACTTCTTATCTTTATCCTCATTTACGTTGAGAAATATTTTTTCTAAAACAAGAATTTAACCTTATTTTAGCAAGAAAATCATAATCATCAAACTAGAAAGAAATTTAAACCTCAGAGCACAAAATAATAATAATAATTCTTATCTTCAACAATTGATTAATTCATAATTCGCCAATCGAAAATTCTACCCTGACCTATGGTCATTTCTACTTATCAAAATACCATAATATATAACACTTAATTTTCTCAAATTCATCTACTAGAGTTTACCTCAAAATTCAACATTTATACCTACCTTAATCACATAGCCTTTGTGACAACTTAACTACCCAAGCACTAAAATTGAAATAAGGCATTCCTATCTAGTCCTAGTCATTCTCCTAAATTTAAATCAATCCAAAGTTGTGAATGAGCACTTTCTCCTAAAATCTTATTACTAGTCGCAGGCTCGCAGTAGTACGACTAACTTAAGTACTACCATGAGTTCACACTATTTGTAAAATTGGACCTGCAAGGGCCACCATAAAAACTTGTCACGACCTGCACCGCTTTTCAGATACGAGTACGTGGCCAAGTCCAACCTATGCCACAGCATCGACGGTAGTACGATGTCTATGATAACAATAGTCCATCAATCCAAATAGATAATATTTAATCACAAATTCAAATTTATTGCTCATTCACAATATTTACATAGTTTTACAAGATTCTTAATTTATAACTCGGGAACAAACCCGCTAAACATCAAATCCAAAGAAGTTGCTAAACTATCTAAATTCTAATATTGGCCTCCAAAAGAATCTCGACCTCCAACAAAATCCAATGAATAAGATAGCAAGTCACCTAAAAATGTTTACCCAGTCAGGATGGAACGAGTACAACCCAATAGCAGTTTCAGTTAATTGACAAGTACTATGAACAGTAAATAGTTATGAAATACTTGATGAGCATATAATAATAGAATAGGAACAGTTAAATAAAAAAATAATGAAAGACAAGAAAGAAGAACAGAGAAGCATGTAAAGACAAACAGATATGTGAACTAGAAAATCTGTCATGCAAGTGTACAATCAGCAAGTATAGATTAATCCATAATGACTGTATCTAACTAGTGTTTTGAAATACCAAGTTGACATGTGAACGACTATGGGATAATATCCGGCAAACCATATGTGTCGTGCATGGCTGCTATTATTCCACTAAGACCATGGGATGGAAATGGTATGTTCACGTGTCTCCTAGGTATTTCTCCGTCCGACTAGTACTCATGGATCCAAGTCTAGACACGAATAATCTCAATAGTCTAGAAGATATCAACAGGCCAGAAAATACATTAGTCCAGTAATTCATTAGTCCAGAAAAAAGTCAATAGGCCTGAAAATACATATCTCACGAAAATGAATCCATACAATACCAATCCGTGTATCCATCGTGTCAGGAATCAGGTAAAACACTACTATAAAATGCATCATAGAAAATATTAAATAATATAAACTATCAGAGAATGTACTCATCTGTGGTCCTTAGTTGTGGTTGGATCAGGTCCCAATTCAGAGTCCAAATCCTACGTATGATATGTTACCATGTCAAGGAATAATTTATTTTAATTTATTTAATTCTGGAATAATTACTCTAAAATCCTATTTTAACTTTAGTTCTGAATTTTTAGGTAAATTTCTAAATTTTGTCCAAAGAACCCAATTTTATCAACTCGAGACTCATGGCACGCAAATCGAGACGATCTTGTTGACCGAAAAGTCAACTGATACAATCTTAACTTTCATGCATGATTTTTTGTTGATTTCAGTGTCACAAATATGCTAGAATTTATGTCTCATCCGGATTCAAATTCGTTTAAAAATTATTAAAATACAAAATCTTATTGTGCAACGGTGGTTGATTGCTAACCTAGAAGTTTTAAAGAATTAACAGGATAGAAATAATTCGAATTAAATTCTTGGAAAAATATATGTTAATATTTGTCGTGTCAGCTTTCCGAAAATTCAAACGGTTCATAATTCTGATTCTTGGTTCTCCCGAAATCACAAAAATACTGAGACTTGTCTATTTTTGGACAAGTTGTGCTATACGATTTTTCTAGAATTTAATGTTTAGAATTTTGTGAAAAAAATACATATTCGGAAAACTAACCTCAATATGGTTACAACACAAGAAACGAGGACACGTTTGGAGTCCGGAGGTATTCACAATGGCTTCTGGAAGATCGAAGAACCCTAGATGACATCCCCCTCAAATCTGTCCCTCTCTAAAATTAATCGGCTAATTAAGGTTATTATATATATATATATATATATATATATATATATATATATATATATATATATATATATATATATATATATATATGTTGGTATGCGGTTGATAGAAAAGGGATAGGTTGGACACGTGTCAGAATATGGCGGGGTGGTTTGTTTATATTATTTGTTTTTTATTTGCCTTTATCAAAATATTATTTAAGTCATTCTAAATCTAAATAACTCAAAATAAATATTAAAAATAATCATAAAAATTTGAAAAAATTTAAAAAAGTATATTTTAACCCATAAACCCTAGAAAAATACTTGGGTAGTTTTATGTTCAAATGTTTTCTACTATAGTGTTTTTGCTGCTGGGTTGGGTAGAATAGGATTAGTGGTTTATTTTAGGTTTAAGGGATTAGCTTAGGCTTTAGGAATTAGTTAGGGGTTTATGATTTTATCTTTTTCTTTTTCTTTTCTTTCCCTTTTATTTCTTTTCTTTTAATTTTCTTTTAATTTATTTCTATTACTATTACTAATATTAGTATTATCATTATTATTATTATTATTATTATTATTATTATTATTATTATTATTATTATTAACTATATATATTAACATATATATATATTTACATTTATAGATGAGGTAAAAATTCAAAAATAATATTTTCACACAAAATAAATTCTAGAAAATTACTTTGTAAAGTTTTAATAAAATACTACACTCGAAATATTTTATGAAATATTTTGTAATTAGTAATTATATAGTTATCTAGTTATGTCAATCAAATAATTGTATTATCTAATTAACTAAGCAATTAATTAAATGGATAATCAACAAAATAGGATATTAGTAAATAATATGCAAATCTATAAAAAAAGAATTTGCCTATTTTGGCATGAAGAATTATGGGATGCTAATTGTAGGAAGTTGGAATTGGAAAATAACCACAATTAAATTATATATAACATATCTAATATTTAGCACAGAATCTATGGTCATTACACTAATGTCATACTAACACCAATGGTCGAATTTCTGTGCCATGAAAAGATCTTACAGGTAGTGTCTCTTGTGTAGGCTACTTCCTATGAAGGGCGATACAGATTTTGGGGTCATCCTATATTATTAATGTCCAAACCACGATGAAGTATCCTAATAAAATTATTGAATTTTAATTGATTTGAAAAATAATCTAAAACAAATACAAGAAATACAAAATACACACAAAATATCTTTTTTTGGGTGAGGGGGTTTACATACCTCCCGCATTGCTTCCCGGGCTTCATCGACTATGGTAGGAGCAGACGATCCGGGTAGGAGATGATTACCGCCATTGGGTGGAGCGGTTTCATTTGAATCCACAATGGTCCCGGGGTCTAGGCTTACTTGGCCAGAGGCTCTTGCTGGTTGTGGGGCCATATTTGTCTTGATTTCCAATATTGTTTGGGTCAAGACTTGTATCGATGCACTCATGGTCTGCATCATGGCCTCGAGGGTTTCGAGGCATCGATCGTTGGGGCCCTCGTGATCATCCCCTGCCATGTATGTTGTTCTCACATGGGGATAAATTGATGGGACGGTTGACGTCATACTTTCTGCCTCAGACTCTTGTCGTGAATAGCCATCCGGGAAAGTTGGTATGGCTGCATCCTCTTCGGACTCGGAGGAAACACTACCCCCAACGTAGAAAGCTGCGTCCTCTTGATGAGGGTGGCTACCCCCACGGATCTCGATATATGTTTCTTGGGAGTCATCGTCTTCTCGGAACGCCGGATGGTCATAAAGGTCTGGGGGATTACAACCCCTAGCTTGCGTAGTCCTGTGAGGTGTTGAGGAAGACTACCCCCAGTGGCTGACAGCTTCTTTTTTGAACGGGTGCCCAGGAAAAAACCTTCCGCGAGTTCCACTGTCTGTCCTCCTTGGGCCCGTCTTCTTGACTCGTTGGCCGAGAACGACGGACTGGAGGTGCTGGACTTTCGACCTCCCCTCATGGAGAGGGCCTTTAGAGCAGAATAGCACAAGGCAAGGGGCATCTCGTCTGCCTCTAGTGCTAGCACCTATACTCTAGGTTGCATCCAGGTGGGTGCCTTTGGTTGCAGCCGCTGGAATGTCGACTACCTTTTTGTGAGTGCTGCTTCTTTGTTACAACAGCAGTTCATGATAAAGTTGGCACAGTTATGCCCTGGTGATGATACTCCATATGTCGTAGTAGTTTCTCTCACTTTGCACTTGTGATTGATCACTTTGCGCAAGTCGAGTAAGGGCTGATTCAACTTTGCATTCTCCTTATGAGCCCGGGTAGACCGAGCACACGGGTGCGCAGGTGTTGATTTTGCTTCCTGGCCTGGGTTCGTATAAGAACTTTTCCCAAGTTACCAACGGAAGACTCTTTAAACCGACAATGTCCGATTGTCACTGTGGGCTGGACGTAAGGGCCGATTTTGTACGACTTTTTGTTAGGGACACGAATAGTAAGCGACTCCTGCTGACGGTCGGTCGAATGAGCAATTGTTTGAGCTTTACGAGCTCGCATTGTCCTGGACTTGTTTATCCTAGCACGCGCCAGTGCGTAGTTTGAAGAGTCCAAGTTCACATCTTCGCTCATCTCAGCATGGCACACGGAGTCAGTGATACGTGAGATTCGGTCGAAGATGGAACTTCTATAGCTATTTTGGTCGCACGTGGCCATCTCCTTGCGGTTGTCGAGCGGTGCCGCATAGTCCTCCTCATGTGGCTTTTGACATGGCCGCATGTAACGTGTCTTAGCGCTCGAACTCCTGGCATCGTAGTATTTTTCTCTGCCAGAGCTCAAGTGATGAGAACTTTCCTTGTCCGAAGAGACTGTCGCATGAGAGGTGGACGCATAATGTGCGGTCTCTGCGGTAGAGAGAGGGACAGGGAGAGTATGCTCTGCAGTTAGGTGAGGCACAACAACCTTTGCAACCCATGTCTTGCGGATCTTCAGGTGCTAAGCACTCTTCTTGTTAGAAGAGGCTGCCGCATGAGAGATGGACGCATGATGTGCGATTTTTGCGACAGAGAGAGACGGAGCGCATGCTCCGCAGTTGGGTGAGATACTGCTACCTTTGCAACCGATGTCCTACGGGTCTTCTTAGGCTTTGCCAGCCTTAGAGAAGCGTCGCCCTTAAAGAGCATTTCCTCAAAGACTTGTTGGTCGAAGCGTACAACCAGCATCCTCTGGGTTGAAACCATCTTCGACGCGTCGGACTACGTCATGACCTTCTAATCAAAGGAGAAGGAAGTCCCCAAAAGAGTCGCCACCTTGTTCGCCATTACAGTAGGATTTTCCCTTCGTTTAATAACAAACAAAAAGAGTACAAAGAAATCATAAACAAAAAATCTAAGTACAATATTTTTTATCTGGGTAGTGTGACGATAGAGATCGCGTACTGCAGCGACTCTTTTACTCCATTGACGGTCCGACGAGTGAATGCGGGATGCTCTATTCTCTCTTCTCTCTCCTGAGCTTGTGTGCACGTACGTAGCTCGCTTGGAGGGGTATGGTCTCTCTGAAGCAGAAAAAGCCAGCCTTTGGGACGTCCAAGTTACCTCTATTTATAGCCATCATGTTGATGGGCTATAGATGCCGCATGTGCTTCTGTTTGGTGGTCGCAAAGGTCTCCTTCAACAGAATACGGTTGTAACTGTAGGCGCATAGTATGGGTTGAGTCCAGGGCAAGCTACCACGTGGACATTTTGTTGGAATTTATTGTTTGCTTGAGATCCTGGCGGTTCTCGTTTTCTATTTGCGTGACTTGGTCAGCTTGACACGTGGCCCGCATTCAGTTGGAGAGAATCGCAACAGAAAATTTTGTCTCAGGGAACCTTGCCATGTTGGACGCATGGAGTCTGAGATGCATAGGACACATAGCGTCTGGAACGCATGGGGTCAAAGACACATGGGATGCGTGGAGTCTGGAACGCATGGGACCAGAGATGCATGGAATGCATGGAGTCTGGAACACATATGGCTGGAGTCGCATGGAGTGCATGGTGTCTGGACATATGAGACCTCGTACACGTAGCGTTGCACGCTTGTCAGAAGTCATTATTAGTTTGACGGGAGCTTCTTGTCCCTTAGTGTGCTCACATCTTTCAAGGAGTTCAGAAAATCTTTTTTGTCATGATTCTTTGTCAGACATAATCTAGGTATCAGGCCTTTATGGGGCCAATATTTGGGGCGTATGTATGCTGCTTTTTCTTGGCCGCATGGTCATCTTGCGGCCTGATTTCTTCTGAGTCAATCTTGGAACGCATGTTTGTTGAGCGCATGGATCTAGATTTTTTATACTTCTACAAATGGTACCGTCTGAATCTGTACACCAACCAATGGAAGATCAAACATGAGCTTCCGAAGCCATTCTGCTTCATACGCTGCAGCCGCCAGTGCAAAAAGTTCAGATTCTATGGTGGAACGTGAGAGCATTGTCTTCTTCTTAGACTTCCATGATATAGAAGCTCCACCATGGAGAAGACGTATCCTCCTGTGCATCTTTCGCTCTCTACTTCTGATTACCAGCTTGCATCACTAAAACCTTCTACTAGTATTTGATATCCTCCGTAGTGCAGAGCATACTTCTGACTCCTCTTGAAATATCTCATCACTCTCTTTACTGCTTTTCAGTGTTCAACACCTGGATTGCTCATGAACCGATTCAGCATTCCCACGACGAAGGCTATATCGGGCCTAGTGGTACTCGTGGAATACATCAAGCTCCCGAAGACGCTTGAGTACTCCAACTGCCTGACGCTCTTCCCTAGATTTGGCTTCAGCTTCTTGTCACACCTGTACGGAGTATCAATCTTAGAAGATCCTGATATTCATAGCGTGTGAGCATTTTCTCAATATAATGAGACTGTGACAGTGCCAGTCCGGATGATCTTTATTCCCAGGATAACATCAGCTTCCCCTAAGTCCTTCATACTGAACTTGGAAGCGGATAACATCAGGAACGGGTCGTTACATTGAAGATTAACATTTTCTCAATATAATCAGAGGAACTTGTTGGTCCATGTGACATATTCTAAATTCGTACCGAAGATTAACATGTCGTCCACGTACAAACAAACGATAACTTCTCTCCCATCAGCGAACTTAGTGTAAATACACTTGTCCGTCTCGCTGACCCTGTAGCCGTTTGATCTTATGACTTTATCAAACTTCTCATGCCACATCTTGGGAGCTTGCTTCATCAACTTGCAGACTTTGCCTTCAAAATCCTCGACTAATTTCTATTCGTCTATCGGTCGGTTATGGTTAATTTCTATTATTCTTAGATTCTAAATTTTTTAGAATTTTAGTTTATTCGAATTTGATTATTTGAGTTTGGTTGAAACCGAATCTTTCACCCCTAGAACTCATTTAAATATGCTAATGGCAGTTTTGCAGCTAATGCAAACGTCATGACAGCATGTTCCTAACATCATATCATATCATCGCCCCACCCTCCCCCTCTCGCTTTCTTGTATAATTGCCCTCGCGGTTGTGCTTATTGTGGTGGTGTTGGCATCATTCCCATCTTTGAATGCTGTTGGCCGCGGAATTGTCATTATTATATCGGAAATCCCAAAAAAGAGGTACGTACCATAACAGGAGGGGGACCAAAACGAGGGCATGCGCGCGCCCACCGAAACCCTAGGAAATGCGGGGGGATGGGCCGGGCACATATATATCATATCTGCGACCACAAATACACACACATGTACGTATGCAACAACAACACTTGCACACATTGCAACAGCAGCTCTAGTTTTTACTGAAGCTGAGGCGAAGAGTACAGACCAAGACACAATCATTACCTGGAACTAGCGCGCTCGCTAGAGGAAGGCGTGGAATGAGAAAGCAACCCGTAGGTCAGAGAACTCAACGTGGACCTATTATGAAATATTGCCAGGATCCACAGTATATTTAGTATGAGTAATGTAGCAAGGATCTGCACATTTATATTACAATAATCTCATGCTTTTATTCCTACCAGGCCTGGTCGGTTCTAATTCCTCCACTCTATAGTGTGTGTGAATATAATATTAAATATATATAGAAAGAGAGAGAGAGAGAGAGAGAGAGAGACGTAGACAAGTTAGACGAAGGGGGAGGGAAGGAAAGAAAGAAAGAAAGTCCATGTTGGAAAGGTCAGAAAAGGGGGTTCAAAAGGAGGGACTCAGCAGCATCTTGTAGAGTATATCACCACTAGCTTGGAGTAGTGGGAAGAGTAGTTCTTGATAGAGAAGAAGAAGAAGAAAAAAGAATAATAATAATAATAATAATGGATAACCATGGAGGAGGAGGAGGAGGAGGAGGAGGAGGAGAGGGCTTCATGTTCCCATCAGAATTCCCTGCCCTTGCTTCATGGCCTCTCTCTTCTTCCATGATCAATCCGATGATGCCCGACAGTAGTACCGCCTTCTTCTCTTCGACTCCTCCTCCCCCGTCTTCCATCTACAGCGGCGATCACTTTTATTCTCGGAGGGCCAATTCTTCGGCCATGCAATTCTCCGATACAGGCGGCGGGCAATCAGCCCTTGTTGATCATCTAGGGCTCGGAGGCCTTTACATGCCGCCGCTGCTGTCGCCCTTCGGAAGCCTCCATGCGGAGCTGATCAGCAAGATGACTGCCCAGGAGATCGTGGACGCGAAGGCCCTCGCCGCGTCCAAGAGCCACAGCGAGGCCGAGCGCAGGCGCCGCGAACGCATCAACGCGCACCTCGCTAAGCTGCGTAGCCTGCTCCCTAGCACCACCAAAGTAAGCATTTGTTCAACGATTATTATTATTATTATTATTATTATTATTATTATTATTATTATTATTATTATTATTTTACATTGATTTTCTTGTGATTTTCTATGAACATGCTATTTATGAGTGCCATAAATTAGTTTGGTGAGCAGATCTTGATACATATCAATCAAGCCTTGATATATTGCTCAGATATGTGAAAAAGTGTATATATGAAGTTACTTCTCAGCATTCCCATTTTAGGGTGTTGGCTATTTTTTGATTCATTACTAACTTAGGTTGCAGTTCTAATGTCAAGCTTGTTAGTTAGCTGTTATTTCTTGGAGCTGCTGCTCTTTTAATTTGGTTCCAATAAGCAAGCTTAATTAGCTTACTATATATGTCCTTCGATAAAGCTAGAGAGACAAAAGGTGGAAAAAGAGCCACTTTGTTGGCATAGAAAAGAGGGAACCAATGCAAGCAGATGAACAAAAAGCTGCCATCAGAAATGCTCCTGCCGGAGAAGAGAGAGACAAGCTAGAGCACTCCTGTCAGACTCCCAATAGAAAGAAGAAGAAAAAAATACTTGCTACTGAACACTAATTTGCAGCAGCTGTTGCTCTCTCTTCATTTCCATTCACACTCTCCCCACCATTCCCTTTCACCAAACATAACCATCTTCATGCATCACCACTGGGAAATAACGGATACTCTAAAAGTTGGTGTCATGTTTGTCGTACTCATGTTGTGTCAGACACTGTATAGAACACGATACACAACAACAACAACAACAACCACAATCACAAGTCTTTATCTAGAGTTTTGGAGTCGGATGTTCATTTCGTAGAGATCCGACAATATTTTGTGCTCCCTGTTTGGGACATCTAACTCAACCCTGGCTTGGACTGAATATAGAAAATTAGGCGCATATTGGGATAACCCAACATCAACATATTAATTTTCTTCTAGTGACCGATGCATCTTTGAGGATCTGGCCACCAGTAAACATGATGTACAAAAAAACATCGAAGCTGATATAGATATCATTTATCTTAGGTGATTATATTTTGTGTCTGGATGAAATTATAGTTTTCTAATGTTTGGTTTTATCAATATTATTATTATTATTATTATTATTTTAAAAGGTCCAACACTCATTGTGCATAAATCAGATCACTACATTACTCAAGAATTTTATGTTCATTGCAGACGGACAAGGCATCATTACTTGCAGAGGTGATCCAGCACGTCAAGGAGCTGAAGCGGCAGACTTCCGAGATGGCCGAGGACAGCCCGCTCCCGACCGAGGCCGACGAGCTGACGCTGGACACTGCCAACGAGAACGGCAGGTTCATAATCAAGGCGTCGCTGTGCTGCGACGACCGGTCGGACCTCATCCCGGACCTCGCAAAGGCCCTCAAGTCCCTCAAGCTCCGGACCCTCAAGGCGGAGATCACGACGCTCGGGGGCCGGGTGAAGAACATCGTGGTGGTCACGGGCGAGGACGATTATGGCCCAGAGCAGCACCAGCAGTCCATCGTGTCCTCGATCCAGGACACCCTCAGGGCGGTCATGGAGCGGACCGCGGCGGTATCCGATACGACTCAGTCGGCGGCAGCCGGAGGGGGTATAAAGCGGCAGAGGACCAACAATTTGTCAACTATAGTCCAACAGAGGTCTTCCTTCTAGCTTGGCATAACTACTTATAAACATACATAATTAATGCATATATAAATTTCTACAGTGACTAGTGAGCTATGGTTTTAAATTTGCTCCACTGATCTTTCTATTTCTAGGGTTTGTCAGCCTGTCTCTCTGCTGTATGTGTGGGCTTCGAGTTGAGGGAGTGGGGATGCTTGTTTTTAGCCAAAAATGGGTGGGTTGGATCGTGTTTAGAGTCAGTCGTACAATAAATACTCCTGATTGAATCAGGAAAAATTCAAGAGTGTGATGGTTGCTATTGATTTGCTTTCAATGATGGGTGGATGTGGAATTGGTAGTTCTACTGTTCTATAGGAGCATTGCGTCATGCTACTGCACTGCTCAGTCTGCTTCCTGAGCATCGTGCATATGTGTAGCATGCAACAAGAGCTGCATTGTCTTCAAATCCACTACATTTCCATTGGCCTCCTTTGGTTCGCCAAAAAAAAAAGAAAAAGAGAATGAATTTTTTTTTAATTTCTTGTACTATTTTTTTTTTTTGAAAATTTTTAATTTTTATTCAAATTTTTTTTTTTCCAAGAAAGAAAAATGAATTTTATATGGTGGAAAAGTGATTTTCTAGTTTGGTGGGGGAAATCACTTTCCCTCTATTTTTCCTTCTTATGAGAATCATTTTCCTTTTTTCTTACATTCCTTTGACACCCAAACATGGGAAATGAATCAATTTCATTTTCCAATGTCAAGATTCCGCAAGCCAAACAAGTAGATCAAATATTTTTTGACGCTCACGTTCATAGTTATGCTTAGGGCTGAAAATCGAACGAACGAGTTCGAACAAAGAGTGTTTGAGCTTGGTTTGGCTAAACTATCAAACGAGTTTTATTCAAGCCGAGCTTAAGGTCGAGCCAAAGAATGGTGTTTGAACTCAACTCGATCTAAGTCGCGAACTCAGACGAAACCGAATCGAGCCCGAGACAAAATCAAGCCAAAGCCCCCATTAAACCTGTTATATAAATCATCACATTGTTGTTATCATATTTTAAAGGTTTTTTGGAATTACTTATGTCATTTACATCATAAATTTTTTGTCAAATAAAGAAAAAAAAATTCAAAGATAATTTATTTTCATCCATAGAAACAAACATAATATTTGTTTTAAAATAACTGTAAGCAAAGCAACTCATAAAGTAATCAAAGCACCCTTCTTGGTACATGTGGTTTGGAAATGGAAGCAGTTCCATATTTAACATGTGCACAGAAAGTCATTTGTATTTGGGCTTTGCTATGCCTACAACCAAATGCTTACAATCCCCTTACAACCGCCACGTGTCGGGCTTCGATTGGAGGAGGAGGGAAGTGGTGGGGTCAGGTGGAGCCCATGTAGCAGGGGGTGAGAGAGGAGGTGGGACCCGGTGGGACCCATGTGTAAGGGGTAGGAGAGGGGTTGTAAGAAGGTTGTAAGCATTTGGATGTTGACTTAGCATTTTTCTTCGTATTTTTCTCTGCTTTCTGGACCAAGTCATGCCAACTTGTCCAGATATATAATACAAAAATAAATAAGGATGAGTGATTGTTAAAATTTGAGTGAGAATCAATAAAAAAAAATCAAGACTCTATTGCATCAAAGCGTCGTCTGGATACAATTATTAAATTTTGAGAGAGAATTGATACAGTATAATGCGACACATAAATATACTAGAAAAAGTCCTAATACGAGAAATCGAGCCGAGCTTGAGCCCGTTTGCTAACAAAATCGAGTCGAATAACATATAATCGAATGCGATACCGACCAGCCCATGAGCTATCTTTGAACCGAGCTGAACACGAGTCGAACGCGAAACGTTTGAATCATTTTATAGCCCTAGTTATGCTACCTGCTAAAGATGATATTCGATTCTTCATTCTACTTATAAACATATCTAGGCTAAATTACTCTAAAGCTATGTTTGGTTCAAGGAAAGTAAAAAAAAAAAAAAAAATCAATTTTTTGGTTTTTTTTTTAAATTATAATTCTCATTAATATTTTATTCTTGTGTTTGGTAATGCCCAATTGGAAGGAAAAGTTAATAATTAGAAGTGGAAAAGTGAATCCATGGGGTGATAAGTTAGGGAACCATTTTTTTTCCTATTTTTTTTTCTTGGAAATCTATTTTCTTTCCTACTCATTGACTTTGCCTTCCAAACAGATTAAATGAATGAGTTTTCTTTTCCAAGGTCACGATTCCGCAAACCAAACGTGGCCTAATGACATTTCGACTATAACATTCGTGTGTTTTTGGTACTTAAATTTCTACTGCTCGATTTTGACAGTCCAAACTTAATAAATTACTCTTTTGAAGCATCTTTCGTTAAGTACAAAAGCACAATTTAAATACTTGTATTATCATATATTCTTTAGAAATGGTTACAATGTGTTTCAAAATTAAAACAATATATAAAATTATGGTATCAAAAATGTCCGAATGCTATAGTTTGAATGTCATTAGAATAATTTAACCATATCTATGGATCTTGTAATTTTGACAGATGAACAACAGGCAGACATCGGGTCGGAAATACTCTATAAGCTAGCTGTTTCTAGTGTTTAAGTAGGTAGATTGCACAATTTACAGTAAAACAGTGTATTTTTTTAGTTTGAGGTCTTTCCAGAACTGGTTATTTGACGTGAAACAAGAACATAAAGTAGTTTTAGAGTGGCCTTGATAGTAGTAGTAGGTCTAAATTAAGGTGAAGAACAAATGCTAGGAGCTAGAGTAGCGACTGTAGCTAGTGATGTCCATCAGCACTGAAACGCCAAATATTTACTTTGAACTCTCTGTGTCGTGTCAAGAATTCAAGCCATCCACGCTGGACTTGATTAATGTTTTAATTTGCTACACTAATCTGCATGAGTTTAATTTACTAGTGTCACATGTGCGTGCCAGTGACTGAAGGACTCGAGGACTCGGAGATCAGAACAAGAGACCTAGAGCAAATATATAAGTGCTAGCTCTATATATATTAGATGAATATCCAAGAAGCTATCCAACTCTAAAGTTCTAAGTATTCGATTATTTAGCTAAGAATGCTATCAATAGTAGTAGCTGTTAATCGCTTATATAGGATATTGGAGATTAATGCTTGATAAATAAGCTTGGAGAATAATGGTGTTGCGCATATTTACCTGGAAACCCTAATTGATAACGCCTAATTATACTAGCTACTATATTAGGGTTTTCTCTTGGAAACCTTAGTGAGAAGAAAACTACGGGAAGGCGAAGTTTACTTGGAAACTCTAATCGATGACACCCTAACACAAATATCCAGTAGCAAGAATATATTTATCATTGGATTAATATCTTATACACATTGTTTAGCATGTAGAATCCAAAATCTTTTTCAGTCACGTATTCCACTAACAACTATTTTTGTGTACATAAAATTAAGATAAGAATTAATACATGACGGTGATTTAAAAGTTGTCGATAAAAGTTTTGGACTCCACCATATATCGTATGAAATAGGAGCCGAATAGCATTTTTTGGTGGAAACCTTAATTACTAAGAAAAATCACAGATAGTAAAGAGTTCAATCCTAGGAAGTATTTTACTGATGAATATAAGTTACAACCTATCCAGGATACAAAGATTCAAGGTTCACAGATTCAACCGAGAACTACCACGTACGCGCACGTGTACCGCATGGTGCACGCGCACGGTCGAGGAGGACGGAGCGGTAGGAAAGGAGGGTGGGACAGGAGGGGGGATGGTGGAGGCGGCGGCGGAGCAGGAGGGAGGAGGAAGTCAACAGCGGAGCAGGAGGGGGGAGGGTGGCGGCGGCTCCGCCCTCATCGGCCGCACACGTAAACCACGCGATCCATGCGCGTGTCAAATATCATTTTCGTTACACAATAGATGAGCATGAAATACAAAATGATCAAAAGAGTGACAACCGTCTAACCAAAGTCGATGAAATGAATACTTTTATATGAATCTCCATCTGAACTCTTTCTGTACCTAGCTCTCCCCCAACTTTTCTTTCTTCTTTCAAGGGTTTAATTGGAACTACAACTCGCTTTCACTTTTCAAGTTCCCATGAGGCCAGTCAAATATGCGATCCTTTTCGAGGTCTAAAGGTAACCAAGGTATATTGATACCTGTATATGAGCAGGTTCAATGGTGGATCTTAATGAACGTATGCAAGGGGCTTGTCCCTGATTCTTTGGGATCATTTCTTTCTTCAAACGGAACATGCAGAGATAGAATTAGATCGTTTCTAGAAATATTTTGGATCTTCCATAGTGTCCCGTGTTTTCGCAGAACATGAGAAGCTGATGAATAATCACGTTTTTTTTTTGGACAAAGTTTAAGATTTCTTGAAAATATAAATAACGATATTTGTCTCTCCAAAATATTTTTTCAAACAATTTCTACTTATGTGACAGTTGATACGGCGGTTAATGTGGCAGCTGGCATGACAACTTTTAAAATTATAATTAATATTAATATTAATATTAATATTAACCTTAATATTAATATTAACATTAAAACTAACATTATTATTAACATTTTTTTTTGGGTAATTAAAATTTTGGATTAAAATTTGTCATGTCAACTACTACCATGTTAGATACCACATAATGTCATTTAACATGTCAAGTCAATTGTCACATAAGGATGGATGGTTTGGAGAGACACTTTGGAGGTACGAATATCATTACTCTAAAAATATATGAGCTCTACTAGGGGCTCGACATGATAGGATTTTTCTATGTTATATGAAAATGGGTCCTTATATTTGTTTATAGTTAAATTTCTATATGAATAAGTATAGCTAGACAAATAGAATTGAAATGACAAGTAGGATTGGAAAGATAGTAATTTAAATTTTAGATATTAACCATAGTTTGTAGTATCGGTCGATACCGGTCCGATACAACCGATATCGTTATTGTTTGGCCTGTCCCGATCTGATACCAATATATTGAACTGACTGGACAATAAGCCGGGACTAGTTAACATAGACAGGGTCGACGACGATACCGACATTTGAAATATTTTCGATCAATTCGGAAAAAAAAATTGAACGAAAAAGATCAATCAACAAATATGTAAAGCATAATAAGATTATAAAAGCATGTACAAGCAGAAAAATATCTATCGTACGTAAACCAATCGGCAAGGGTGACTACTATTTAATTCATTAATTTGAAAACTACTAGGAAATAACACTCAATGTATAAAATATATTTACTATAATGTTAATAATTTGTTAATTATTATCTCAAAACTTACCTAAATGTAGAAAGTATATTTTCTAAAATGTTAATTATTTGTTAATAATCATTTGATATTCGATACCAAAAAATTTCATAATCCGATTCGAAACCGTCGATACCGTCGGTATTGATACTCATAGGAACAATCTGATATCGAGACTGCGAATCTTGATATTAACACCTTCAAAAATACAATTTGGTCCTTCAAAAAATATAATTTTTTTTTTTTTAAATATAATTTGTCCTTCCAAAAATTTTAGTCAAGTTCCACCTTTGAAAATAGATATAGAGACCTATATTTGGATTTCTTATAAAGATTTTGATACATAGGACAGAAATCCAAAAACAAGAATAACCATCGGAGAATACTCGATCTCTTTTATTGTTCCTAAGAGGTTGCAAGTTCTTTGCATCGATATAAGTGCCAAAAGATCTTATCATAAAATTATATGATTTTATACTTCCATACACCTTAAAAACTCCACTGAACATGTGCCCAACTAATAATTAATTTTACTTGCAGGACATCAAATTATGGACATTTAACCCACATACTTACCGATGGTATATAAAATATCAGTAATTGTATAGGATGAATTTTGTCCAGTGAATTCTAAAGCTTCCAAACATTTTATTTTTCTTAAACTATTATGATATGATAATAACAATTTTTTTCTAAAGAAGACAGTGTCGGGCTTTAAATTTTGAGATTTAAGACAAACTTTAAAAGTGGTGTCCTTAAAGTTTAATGTTCATATAATTTTTTTTCTGATCATAATACAATAGTATTATCAACACAAAATTCAAGAAATAAAATAATAAACAAAAGGTAATATCCAAAATATTATATGTCATAACGAAATACTAATAAAATTAAAAATGTTTCAAACCAAAAAATAAAATTGATATTCTAGACAAATAAATAAATAAAAAACTAATAATCTTTGGATTAGTTCATAAAGTTAATAATAAAAAGGAAAAGAAAAAAAATTCTTAGGCCATCAAACGCTTAGGGCATCACATAGTCACTTAAATATTACTCACCCTTAGGCCTGTAACAATAGAATGATAGAGGAGATTGAGAGTGTCACACTGTTAGAGCGACGGAATGAGAGATGATTTTGACAACGACTGCACAAATTTTTTTTTGGCTTGACTAGCTGACTTGTCTCTTGTTATTCTAGTATATGGCGTTTAGATATCATATAACATTTTTTACGTGAACTAAGAGTCTGCTTGGCAACGGTTATGAGGTGTTTTGGGAGGTCCGATTTTGAGTGATTTTAAGTAGCGACTTTTAAACCAATTCAATCCATGCTTGGTAACGAACGATTTTGAAAGGCTTTTACAAGAACGAACGGAATAAAATTAATAAAACCGCTCAAAATCCACTGATTTTGGGTGTTTATAAAGCCACTCAAAATTATATTATACCGATTTTTTTGGGTTTTGAGCCGACCAAAACCAGTGCCTCATAAAAATTACCAAGCAGAGGTTTTCATAAACGGTCGGTTCGAAAACACTCCAAAACTGATAAAAACACCGTTACCAAGCAGACCCTAAAAGGATTATAACGAGTCTAGAGGGCTTTTGTTTAGAATTGAACTTGCATACTTTAGATAGTATAAAATATTTGGTGTTCTGTAAAATTTTATGTTTGAGACAGCCGTCTCATGGATCTTATATCAAGTCCGCATCTCCTGAGGGGAGAGGTTTCTAATTTCTTTCCTTGTATTATGGAACAGTACATCCATAATGTGCCAGCATGTTCACCATATGTTTGGTTCTCACGTTTTCTTTTTTCTTTTTTCTTTTTTTGAAAAGAAAGAAGCCACTGTATATGCAAATTACAGATATCAGATACAATAGTAGATGGAGACATATTCTTCAGAAAGTAGGTTACTAATACACTCCGGAGGAATGAAGAAATATGTGCTTATAAAGTTGCATGTAATAGCAAATCTAGAAAGATGGTGAGCACATCTTTTGGTTTTGATGAAACAAAATCAGCTTTAACCGGTAATAACACGTCTTAAAGTCTCCAAGGAATTCCACTAGAGAAGTTCGGTTCTCTATGTACCTTCTAGAATATATGATAAATATTTAGGATTCTTAAATAAAACACTTTTAAATACTTAAGATTCTAAAATAATTTAAATATAAAATTTAAGCTAAGTTTAAAATCAAGATCCATGGAATTCAATTTTGTGTAACCAAATGGAACTTTCACCAACTAGGACTTCATTTTCAGTGACATCTTAAAACCCAATCTCGTTCATTTGGCATGGCCTGCGTCATATCAGATAGATCTTTCTTTGCTTTCTTTGGAAAAAAAAAAACGTTGGTATTGTTTTGCTTGAAGGATGACTCGGTTTGTGTGGTCTCCGGTGAAGAAACAATAGGTATTAAGATACACGACGACATGGTGTGCAGTTTCGGTGGGTAAACATATGTATCAAAGATGTTTAATAATATTATATCTTTCTGATTTCTCAATGAGAGGTTGAGTTCTAAGGGTGACACGTGGTTGTACCGTGCTCATGAAGGGAGAAAGTTACGGTAATATTATCGGCTGGTAGGAGATATTATTCAAGTTGGTACTCCTATGATTTATGCGGTGATTGATGGATATCCGGAACTGTTCGTTTGTAGTTGATCAACCTTCCATTGCTCGAGAACGGTGAGTCAAATTTATTGATTCGGGTGCGATGACGATTATTTCGGAATACTCTAACGTTAGCAGAGATATGAAGTGCGAATTCGAACCGGACTTGAGTTAGGAATCAATTTGAGACTAGGCGACTAATGCCTCGGGGGGAGAGAGTGTTTCGTGAGATCGAGACTACTATTTGAAGATTGAAGGCTAAATGTTGCTAGATGTTTATTGAGTTTTTTTTTTTTTTTAGATGCCCGACGATACGCACAAGACTTTTGTGCATGCTGCACTGTATGTCATTTGGGCCCACTGTCCCACATCTCCTTCTCGTTTTGATCCCGATATCATCCGCCTCGATGTTAATTTGTTGAGTTGACTGTTGAATATGATCCAATGTGATGATTGTTAGAATTAACTCATATTAGGAATCCTGATAAGAATAAGATTTGAGCAAAGTGCTTCTCCTACCTAGTCAATGAATTCTAAATATGGAAAGTATGTCATGTCTACATAGGATTGAATTTCTATATATGGATACATAATATGCTATATAAAATGGTCTAAGGATCTTTGTGCAGAGAATTAATTGTGTTCAAGGAGGGGTTGGAACTTCGTGAAAAACAAGCTTAGGTCCGTCAAAGATAGCTAAACCCTTGAAGGCAATAGGACACTTGTAATTGTGTTAGGCCCTCCCCAAGATTTAGGAATACTCCTCATGTTGGTCAGCTTTAAGAAAATTATAAGCAAATGTGTACAAAACATTTAATACTGATGAATTTATACTATTATAGAAACCATCCTAACGATTTCAATCAGCAACCGAGCTGGTCTTGAAATAAGTCTGACAAACTATTGGATTTGGACAACCTTTCTGTTAGGACAACCTCCTCTAGACCCCTAAATTTTCACATCTCCGCCAATAGAGGTTCTGTGGTCGACCCCAACTCCTCTCTATCTAATAATCCACCATGTCCATATTATGAGTTTCTACTGGAAATGCCTCATGTAGCTCAAGGAGAGAAACTCGAAATCTGTGTTCCACGTCGCCGTCAGAACCGGAGACTTGACGTCGCTGCCAACCCCACTAGCTATCAATTTTTTGATATCTTCTTTTGGAGTCAAGGATAAAGGACAATCAATTTAGTTCCGGATAGAATAATCCAATTTTTCAGGCCGGCCTAATTAACAACACTGATAAATCTGAAATTTTCGGTGGTTGTATTATTTGCAATGTTCCTAGTAGTCTGTATCTTAACAAAATATTATCAACCATATATACTATGATAGACTATTTCATCTCATGAATGTAAAGTTGAAAGTATCTCCAGGAAAAAACTAGTCAGCGTAACAAGAATGACATTTGTTGATATATGTAATACTTGGTTACTAAGATTATGATATATTATTACGGCAAAAATATTCTCCTACGGCACACTCAAATTATCGTGTACAAAACCCAACATTACAGACGAACATGACTAATTAAATGAAATTTGGTGTGGAGGGAAGGGCAGGATAAATACAAATAACTAAAAAAAAAAATTCTTCCAGTAATACAATTGTATTATTAACACAAAATTTAACAAATTAAAATTAAATAGAATATAATAATCAAAATAATATTTCATAATAAAATTTTAATAAAATTGAAGGTATTCCAAAGCAAAAAAAGAAAAAAGAAAAAAGAAAAAAGAAAAAAATACAACTTGTTTCGGGGGGGGGGGGGGTGGTAAAACAGTAACGTCTTGGTAAATAAAGTTTGGGGAAATAAAAAATTTGGCGTCGGCTAAAATTTTGGGAATGAGACGGCCATCTCGTGGGCCTTATACATAGTCCTGGCCTGAGCACCGCACGGCAGCACTATTTCATCGCTCCCCGTCAAATCCTCACTCGTGCGAGCTATTCCGCTCGCTCTCGACGTCTCTCCGTCAGAGCGTCCTCCTCCGCTCTGCCCCCTCGAGCTCTGCCTCAAGGAATCCATCTCCTCCCCCAAGAAAGCTCGGCGGCTGTAAGCACTCGACGTCTCCAGCATTTCTACTTAAACTGTCTTTCTTAATGCCGATTACCTGTTTGATCTGTGTCCTCACTGGAAGTACTGATGTACCTGCCAAATGTTGAACGGAGACGAATAATATAACTCTATATGGACACGGCCACACGCCATTTGTTTCGGCATGTCCTTAGTGTTGGAGTGCCTGTTGGGTCCGCTGCATGTCATGGCACGGACAAAGTGACAACAGCACAGCTTTTCTTCTGAGAGACAGTGCTTCCTAGCCCTCCATGGTCTTATTAGGCCTCATTGATGAACTATGTAACTTCATGATATTCAAGAGCTAGGTTGCATTGCAACATTATTGGGGATTTTATTCCGATTCCGGTAAGTTCTGTACTACAGTGTTTGATACCAATAATATATTATTTCACTGAAGATTCAGGTCGTTTAGAGTCAGGTTCGGGTGTGGTCCGGTCTGGTCGGGATGTAGTTGGGTCATGAGTTACGATCAAGGGTTAACTTGAGCAATCTCAAAAGTAATTCCATTTTCAGTTTCCTACATTTGTGGGGAAATTGCATTTCAGATAATTTATATGTCAGGATAAAAAAAGTTATACATGAAAATAACATGTTCCCTGGAATTTGGAAGTATCTGTGTACCAAGCATAGTTAGTGTTACATTCTCACACTAGGAAAATTAGTGATATTGTCCAACATGGGAAATTCTTGCTGGTGCACTTTTATTGTAACCCGGGGGGGGGGGGGGGGGGGGGGGGGGGGGGGGGATAAGGGAGAGAATTGAGAATATATTCACTTTTAAGATGTCCTCTAAGAATTTATCTTGGAATTCATTTACCTGAAAATAAGTAGATTAAGAAAAGATCAATCATAGATTTTCCTTATATTAATTTCGTAGTAATTTGTTATCTTGAATACGTAGGCTTGGGCTATAACGAAAATTATCAGGATAACATACATTATACTCGATTGTTATTCATTTTTTTTATTTACTACACTTTGAGATAAGGTAGGGTCTCCATTTAGTTACTGCTCATGGAGAGCACTTATAGGCTTATAGCCTGACTTGCATTGTTGAATGTCCATAAAATACGCGAGAGTCATGTTAACGTGATAATAAGATACATTCTAGTACACAAGTCATATTTTACTGGATGGATATAAGGGGCTGTTTGGTTGCTTGAAAGTGATCATTGAATGTGGGCTTTGAAAGCTAACTTTAAATTAGTGTATGAAATTCGAAATTTAGCTAAAAGTGGCCTTTCAATGTCATAAAGTTTTTTTTTTCTTTCTCCACGTCCAAATTTTAAAAGAGGATGGGGACTTCCAAATGTTTTGAATCTTAAAGTGGCACATACATGAGCCACTTCCAATGTTTGCCATAGGGTTTTCAGATTTGCACTTTTCAGAAAGTGCAACTTATTCCAAGATGAATTTGCACTTTTCAGTTTCATTATCAACTTCCGAGCAACCAAACATGGCATAAAGGTATAATGATCTTTTTGTGAATTAACCTAAAATTATGGCCATAGTTATAGCTATACATGTTGCAAGTGAAACTACTTTTTTCCCCCTAGGATAAGCAATATTTATGGCATTATTGTGAAACCTTTATATTTATTTGGGTTACTAATGATGTATGTGAGATCAATACTTTGAAGTGGCTTTAGAAGCTTAGGTAGTAGATTGAATTGACATCTTGTTCGCAATTTAACCACTATTTAAAGCTTTGGCCTTTCCTGGCTGGTTTTCAAGGTTATTGGCCTGAACCCTATACTTAAAAGAGGTTTCGTACCAAGTTGTATACTATTAGTATATTACCTTGTTTTTGGCTCACTTTGTTAGTTTTGGCCCAAGGGGATCTTTCAGAACTCAAGACCACTAATAGGAGTGGGAACATAACCAAAACCACCAGCAAGAGTAATACATACACTTCTGGGTTAATTTTCGATGTTTGTGGGCATTTCCTTGTCTGAGACAGTGATATCTGTTATAAGAATTTGCCTTACAATGTCATCATCATATTTTTGGCTCGAGTTCTTTTACCATATGCTGAAAGAAAAATAATTGGCATGCATCTTACTCTCAGTTCCTTTCTGTCAAAGGGTTTTGTCGACTCTTGAGGAAAAACGACTACCTTAGCCAAATGAAGTTAATAGATCTTTCCAGCAAACAAGAATAGTAAATCTGCATTTCTTGATGAAAGGATTCATGTTAACCATTTTGAATTTGATCTGTACTCCCAGTGTTTTCCCTTTTCACTTTGCTCTCACTACACTAGGTTTCTTAAAGACCATCCCTGAGGGCAAAGTTCCTGTGACCAAACTTGATGAGAAATGGGTTGCTGATTCAGATGTTATCACTAAATCAATTGAAGAGAAGTATCCTGATCCATCATTGGCAACTCCTAACAAGACTATAATCTATGAATTTCAAGTATATGTATAATAGATGTAATAAACCTAATTTATTGGTAAAATTAGTTATTCAATAAATACCAGAAGTTAGCAAATGTTGTTTTACTTGTATATAGTAGTAGTTGTTTTTTGTAAACAGTCTAATTGCTCTAAAGATCATCTTCCTTGCACTAGGGAAGGCAAGTAGCAGACTGACTTATTTAACAAATTGCAAAGTACTCTGTATGATTGTACTAATTGATTGTTTCTCAAGTTAATCATAAGTGTGTTACTACATCCATAGTGGATAGAGTGGACTAGTGTTTGCCTTTAAACATATCATGGGCAGAACAAAGTCAAGAAGAGAAGAAAGCCCCATCTCAAGTAAATGTAAAATATGGCATACCATCTTGAATGAAGATTGGCATCTTCAAAGGTCTTCTTAGATCTCTCTGTCTGTTCCTTGACATGATTTATCAATGGGCTGGATGGCATGCTCTTTCTCCATGTTTATTTAATTTATTTCATAGATATCCTCAAGATTTACGTATACGATAGTAGAACTGAAATTCATAGAGAACTTTTAATTTGTTGATGTGAATAAAACATGAGAAGCCTTAGTAAATTTATAGGAGAAAGTCATAACATCCTCCTTTAGTCCAGCCGGTGTGGGACTAAAGTGAGGTTTACAATAATAGTTAACTGTACACTATCTTACAAGTTGGAGCATAGATATCATTTATTTCCACCTTGGATAACAATCTAGCAAACAAATGTCGAGGCAATGATTTGGTAAGGATATTTGTGAGCTGGGTTGAAGAAGACACGTTTCCTAGGGCAACTTCCCTTTCTGTCACTTTCTCTCGAATAAAGTAACAATCTATCTCGGTATGCTTAGTCCTTTCATGAATGACTCGATTCTCAGCAACATGAATCGCATATTTATTGTCACAGTAGAGAGTAGCTCGATAATGGAGGTGACTCCAATATCGATAAAGAGTGGGGTTGAGCCAAATTAACTCAGAGACAAAATGTGCTATGACTCTATATTTGGTATCAACAGAAGAACGAGCAACTATATTTTGTTTCTTACTCCTCCATGTAAATAAATTGTTGCCCAAAAACATAAGGTAACTACAGGTAGAGCGATGATCATCATCTGATACAACAAAGTCATCATCTGCAAATGTTTTGAGCGACAATGTAGAAGGTCTATAGAGAAGGCAGTGTCCAGGAGTTTCCTTTATGTAGCGTATAATCCTTTCAATAGCCTGAAGACGAGAGGTCAAAAGATTATGCATATACTAGCTCACCATACTCATAACGTATGTCTAGACGAGTGACAATGAGATGAATTACCTTCCTAACTATTCATTTATAACAAACTTGGTCAATGATGAAGAGTTTAATCTGGATAGTTTGACTGTGGAATCCATATGTGTGATGTTGGTTTGCAACCTAGGAATCCTGTCTTAGAAGATCCCATACATATTTGCGTTGAGAAAGTTACAATCATCCAGACTTCGTGATATGTCAATATCAAGAAAGTATCTCAATGGACCAAAATTCATTGTATGTAAATGAGAGGCTAAGTGTTCTTTTACCTTGGAAATGCATGCAGAATAATTTTCGGTGATAATTATGTCATCCACATAAACAAGTAAGATGCATATGTCTTGAGACCTCTAATGTGTAAATAAGTACGTGTGTGAGCTAATATTAACAAACATAATATGTTGCAAGGCCTTGTTAATTTTGTCAAAGCACGTATGTGGTGACTGCTTCAGACAATACATGATCTTCTCTAGGAGACAAACCAGACTCGCTCAAAGCTGATGGCTGCTGCATAAAAATAGGATATGAAACATCGCCATTGAGGAAAGCATTCTTCACGTCTAACTCATGAAGATGTCAATTCCTGAAAACTGCCAAACTTAGAAGAACTCGAACAAAAATCAACTTAGCGATATTAAGTCTTAACATAATCCAACCCATATTGTTGGATAGAGTCCTTAGCCACTAAACAAGCTTTAAGCCGAACAACCGAGCCATCTAGATTTTGTTTAACAATAAATACACACTTACATTTGACTACCTTTTTACTTGAGGATAAGGGCACCAAAGTTCAAGTCTGATTAGGGTTCGATGCATCAAGTTCCTCAACCACTAGGACATGTCAACCTGTATATTGATTGCTGAAGTGCTTCCTAAACAGAGGAAGGAAGAGTGATGACAATCAAAGAAGAACCAAATGTACGATCAGATGGAGTTAAACAGTGATAAAAAAAAACGAAGTTAGAAATACGATAGATAGTAGTACAAGAGTGCTTACCCTTGCGAAGAACAATAAGAAGAGTTAGACCTTCATTGAAGTCAGCGAAGGTAGAGTAGGAACATAAGGCTGCACTATAGTACATGCAGAAGAATCATCAGTGATACCCGAAAAAAATTGATAGGTAGAGGAATGATCTTGTCCTGATGCCTATACACCTAGGAAAATGGAACAAAAGAGACCTAGGTGATATAGAAGAAATATATGTTTCAAATTCAGAGGAAGGAATAAGAGGAACATAAATCGTGGATAATAGAGATGTAGATGGTGTACTGGAAGCGAAATAGACATGATCTTCGAGAAAGGTAACATCAGAAGAGACAACCACCTTCGAAGTAGTAGGATCAAAACACAAATATGTTTATGTGTCCGAGAATAACCAACAAATATTATACGAATAGCTCGACAATCAAGTTTATCCACCTGATATCCAATATTATGAGTATAATAATGACAACCTAAAACCGTTGGAAATGGTTTACCCTGCGAAAAGATGATGATAGAAAAAGATGATTTGTTCTCAAAGACATGAGAGGGCATGTAGTTTAAATAAAACAACCAGATAAGTCCACAAAATTTCATAATTTGACATTTATATGAATAAGAAGAGAATGGACTACCTCAAGGTGTCAATTCTTATATTCTACAATACTATTTTGCTGAGGAGTATACGAACATGAACTTTGATGAAGTAGACCATGAGTCTGACATAATGCTTGAAACTATCACTTACATACTTCTTAGCATAATTAGAGTGAAGAACCTTGATGCAAACATCAAAATGAAAAAAAAAAATCAGTCACAAAGATTTGAAAAACAGACAGAAGACCGGACCTAGGACGAAGAAGATATAACCATGTAATGTGTAAGGATCATCAATAAAAGTAACAAATATTTATAGCCATGCACACTCACAAACATTTATACCCAAATATCACTGTGAACCAAAGCAAAAGGTGAATCTTGTCGTTTATAACCGGATGAAAGATGAACAATGATGCTTCCCAAGAAATAGAATACATGACTCACAACTAAATTCATCTAATGATAAATTAGGTAACATAGTACTTAAGAAAGATAACGGAGGATGCCTAAGTCTCCTATGCCACTGAATGAAAAATCAACTACTGACATACTATGCAGATGATCTACGTAGTAAAGACCGTTCTGTTCATGTCCTCCACCAATCTGGTACTTCGTCAAAAGGTGTTGTATCACAAAGTGATGGATAAAATGATATAGAACAATTATAATCATGTGTAAGTTGACAAATATATAATAATTTATAATGTAGTGATTGAACAATGCGAGTATTTTTTTAAATGTAAAGATGGAGTAATGATAAATCAACAATACCAGAAACACGAACAGTAGCACTGTCAGCCATAGAAATAAAATTTTGAGGGCTAAAAACAAGATTTGAGGGCCCATCATGAGATATTGTGTGAGGCGTTGGAATAAACAACCCACGAATAAGAATGAGATAGGAGAGAGATACTTGATGGAGTGAAAAGTTTGACATGAGCTCGAAAGTATAGGAGTCGATGCAACTGGCCCCATTAATCATTAGAAAATGACATCTAGCTACTAAGTGGAGAAGGTGGAGGAGCAGTAGTAGAGGCAAATATATGTCTAGCAGTTGGTGTTTCATCAGGTTACCATGATTCTGCTAACACCAACCCTCACAATGATTGGTTCTCCCACAATAGAAACAATATAGACCACCCCGACTGTCGTATTCTTGTCCTCAGGTATTGCGATCTCGAGCTGGTAAAAGAGGATTCACACGAGCAACACCTCAGCCTCCGGGGAAAAAAAAATCAAAAGTGTCTTGTCTAGACTGAAAGTGACCACTGCGGTCATGTCGACGGATAGCAAGGGCAGTTGACAAGGACGATCAAGGTGGAAGATGGAGTAAGTACACAATAAACTGTCTATATGATGGTTGTCAGAGAAGGAGAGCTGTGCTAAGAGAGAACCACTGAGCAAACGTCTTCAAAAGTAGATGGTATCGAGCCAAGAGAAAGACGCTAATAAGGGTCTCTCGTTGTTGGCGAGTAAGGAGATCCGCTGAAAAGTCATTCCATTGTTTAAGAATGTCGTTAAAAGAGGTCACCAAAGTCCTGCAATTCTTTTGTAGGTGTAGCCGTATTGATGGTGTGAAGATGTCATAAAGCTTATGAAAATTGTCTTCATACGAGTATAGGGACCGAAGAAGCGTCCAACTTTTAATAGAAATATAGCAACGAGCATACATAGAGTTCAACAACCAAACAATTACCTTGTTCATTCTGAAACCAAAAGGCATACTGGGGATCCTTGGAGTTCAGTGTTGACTCCGTCAAGTTACGATTAAGGCCTTTGTTATTTAAAATATTTTTTACAACATTGGACCATTGCAAGTAATCTATTTTGAAGTTGATTGAAGAGGAAGAAGCATCAACATGAATACATTTGTCATCGTTAGAGGCCATAAAGGGCGTACAAGAACACCACAATAAAGATTGTTGTCCAACTCACAAGAGGCAAGAGATCAAATAATTTATGCTGCGTTGTGGGGAAGTGTAGGCAATGGTGGGAATTAAGGGTGGTGGGTGCTTGCGGTGCTAGAGGGGGGAGTCACGCCCCGATCTCCCGCAGGCTAAATCGGCCGTCCCCGCTGGGTACGAATCACCGCGCCAGCGCTCCCGTGGAACGATCGCTTTGATCCATCCGGGCGTGATGCTGCACGAGCGTGAGCCACGCCCGTGTAAGGCCGTGGTTCATTGGCTGGCGGTAAGAGTTCTAAGCCACAGAGTCACACAGATTGTCCGAGTGCAGCGGAATTCATAAACGCATAGGCGATTTGGTAACAAGTTCTCTGAGTCGACAATATATAGCGGAAGCATTGAATAACACAAGTTGAAGTAAAGCAACTCTTTTATTGATATACACATGTGTTACAGGCGGTGCTTGGCCGAGTTTACAATTCGCTCATATCTCTCTCTCTGAAATAATAAAAGCGTGCCAAGTGGCTACAATTGTGGAATGATTGTACATGCGATGTTCAGGCAACGTTCAGATGATGTTCCAACATTATGTCTTGTATATGTGCTTCAGCTTCGGATCGCAACGCTCCAAGGCTTCAGAGTGATCTCTACGCCTTAGCATGCACGAATGAGGCATCCGCACCGAACGAGGTTCTCCCGCACCCTGCAAACGATCTGGTGGGTTATCAGTACATTGAATGCACTGGTGGGGAGGCTACTCGCCCGCTCGACAAATCCAAACACGTAATATAGGTTCCGTGCACCAACTATTATGTTGTCTTACTAGTTGCCTTAGGATCAGTTTCATGGCAATATTGAATAGCCTAACTCGTGTGGCAGTGCGCCTGTGTGATATAAGAGAAAACACGACGAGACTTACCAACTTACCATTTGACCTTCCCTGTCCAAGGCAAACCAAGTTAATTTAAGCACGAGCAGATATAAGTATTCAGGGACAATAACATATGCAAATACTGTGTTATGAAACGAGACTATATCCCAGGTGCACAGTTATTTTCAATGCGATGCAATGACTCGCACGCGGATAGCCGCTAAGCGAGGATGACTTAGCTATATGACATAAGTCGCTGGCATAGCCAAAATGGACGGTTCGTGGTCTCGAGACTAAAAGTGCTGTGCAACGCAGGTGGCGAGCCCCGCTGCAGAACACTCCGTCACATAACATACAACCACTCATACATTTCCGTCTGGATCGGACCGGTCCCAGCGCCCTGACAACCGACCGCGGAAAGACATAAAACCTTGTGCACAAGTTGTCCGCGACAATGCAGGTCAGGGTCATTCCTTTTTCCATAACTTGACATGATAATCATGAATCTTATTCTGAACGAGCATTTGCTCCACGAGCTGAGATTCTTTCTTTACTTGACACGATCCTCGTTCAGATGCAAACTTGGCATGATTATCATTTAAGCACAATTTTCGTTCAATATTCATTCTTTGCCTTGATGCATTCCCCTGTAGCGGAGATTGCCTTGGCGACCTAACGGTCCCGGATACTTGCAGGTTCATATTGCACAGAAGGACTATTTGATAGTCTCCTGGCTGACTCAATGCATGAACGATACTGATTACGTTAGACATTTGTGGCATGAGTTCATAAATCGAGACAACATTACAAGTTAACATGTCTAGGCAGGCAAGCATGCGTTTGTAAGGGACTTAAGCAATCACGTTGGCTCGGACCCGAAGGTAAACCGAGAGGTGAAACCGTAAGGGACTTTCCGAGCGACAATCTAGGGTAGCATGCGAGGGTCTGAATGTAAGCAATATTTTATTTCCATGTCCTAGCATAAGCAATACAAGTTAGGATTATTCCCTTAGCTAGGTGCGTTGTATTCTTATTAGCATGCAGGGGATGATTCACCTAGCGACTAGCATGTATCCTTTCATATTTTATGTGTGCTGGCTAAGCAAAGACAAGTTCACCGTAGCCACCCACCTTAGCGATGATTCGTCTCGGTTGAGTGATACGTCAAGCGAGCCTCTGAAAGCCTAAGCCGAACTCCTGTAGGGACAAGTCTGGATATCCTTTGCCTCAAACGAGTATTCTCGTCTGAGCAAAACGGGTCGGGACATTGCACTTTTGTCGTTTGAATCGACAGTCCGCTTGAACGGAACGAGGTGTTACATCCTACCCAACTCAGAAAAAGTCTCGTCCTCGAGACTTACTGAGGACAAGCCGTACTAACGCATTATGGAACCTATCCCAAGCGTAGCAATCTTGATTAATGATCTAAGGCTGAGGCAAACCTATATAAGTCGTTGTACTTGTTCATTTGGATATTCACTTGCACAAGCATTCGAGATCAGCATATCGCTAGTCTGGATCGTACACATATTCGAAGTGCACTTCAAGCATGAGCACGCCAACCAACTTAGCGATAGCGAAGTCTTAGCACTCGAATTTTACATTTTCTTGAGTCTTGGATTGTGCACAAGTTCAAGGCGTCCCTCAAACATATGCATTTAACCAAACTTAGAGATAGTGAAATCGGACAAGCTACTTGCGAAAATCTCAAGGGTTTTGCACAGGTCGGCACAAAGGCCTTAGCATCACAATTTCATACAAGCAATCACATTATTCCAATGCGCTTTTTGAAAGTATTTAGACTCATTGTTGGAACATTCCGTTTGGGACATTGAGAGAGAGCGTGCACATAACGCACGAACGAGATTTCGAAACTGAGATATTCGAAACGAAGTCCAAAGACGTATAAGCCAGGCTCTGATACCATTAAGTCACGCCTTGATCTCCCGCAGGCTAAATCGGCCGTCCCCGCAGGGTACGAATCTCCGCGCCAGCGCTCCCGCGGAACGATCGCTTTGACCCATCCGGACGTGATGTCCCACGAGCGTGAGCCACGCCCGTGCTAGGCCGTGGTTCATTGGCTGGCGGTAAGAGTTCTAAGCCACAGAGTCGCACAGATTGTCCGAGTGCAGCGGAATTCATAAACGCATAGACGATTTGGTAACATGTTCTCTGAGTCGACAATATATAGCGGAAGCATTGAATAACACAAGTTGAAGTAAAGCAACTCTTTTATTGATATAAACATGTGTTACAGGCGGCTCTTGGCCGAGTTTACAATTCGCTCAGATCTCTCTCTCTCTGAAACAATAAAAGTGTGCCAAGTGGCTACAATTGTGGAATGATTGTACATGCGATGTTCAGGCAACGTTCAGATGATGTTCCAACATTATGTCTTGTATATGTGCTTCAGTTCCGGATCGCAACCCTCCAAGGCTTCAGAGTGATCTCCACGTCTTAGCACGCACGAAGGAGGCATCCGCACCCTGCAAACGATCTGGTGGGTTATCAGTACATTGAATGCACTGGTGGGGAGGCTACTCGCCCGCTCGACAAATCCAAACACGTAATATAGGTTCCGTGCACCAACTATTATGTTGTTTACTAGTTGCCTTAGAATCAGTTTCATGGCAATATTGAATAGCCTAACTCGTGTGGCAGTGCGCCTGTGTGATATAAGAGGAAACACAGCGAGACTTACCAACTTACCATTTGACCTTCCCTGTCCAAGGCAAACCAAGTTAATTTAAGCACGAGCAGATATAAGTATTCAGGGGCAATAACATATGCAAATACTGTGTTATGAAACGAGACTATATCCCAGGTGCACAGTTATTTTCAATGCGATGCAATGACTCGCACGCAGATAGCCGCTAAGCAAGGATGACTTAGCTATATGACATAAGTCGCTGGCATAGCCAAAATGGACGGTTCGTGGTCTCGAGACTAAAAGTGCTGTGCAACGCAGGTGGCGAGCCCCGCTGCAGAATACTCCGTCACATAACATACGACCACTCATACATTTCCGTCTGGATCGGACCGGTCCCAGCTCCCTGACAACCGACCGCGGAAAGACATAAAACCTTGTGCACAAGTTGTCCGCGACAATGCAGGTCAGGGTCATTCCTTTTTCCATAACTTGACATGATAATCATGAATCTTATTCTGAACGAGCATTTGCTCCACGAGCTGAGATTCTTTCGTTACTTGACACGATCCTCGTTCAGATGCAAACTTGGCATGATTATTATTCAAGCACAATTTTCGTTCAATATTCATTCTTTGCCTTGATGCATTCCCCTGTAGCGGAGATTGCCTTGGCGACCTAACGGTCCCGGATACTTGCAGGTTCATATTGCACAGAAGGACTATTTGATAGTCTCCTGGCTAATTCAATGCATGAACGATACTGATCACGTTAGACATTTGTGGCATGAGTTCATAAATCGAGGCAACATTACAAGTTAACATGTCTAGGCAGGCAAGCATGCGTTTGTTAGGGACTTAAGCAATCACGTTGGCTCGGGCCCGAAGGTAAACCGAGAGGTGAAACCGTAAGGGACTTTCCGAGCGACATGATCTAGGGTAGCATGCGAGGGTCTGAATATAAACAATATTTTATTTTCATGTTCTAGCTACAAGTTGGGATTATTCCCTTAGCTAGGTGCGTTGTATTCTTATTAGCATGCAGGGGATGATTCACCTAGCGACTAGCATGTATCATTCTATATTTTATGTGTGCTGGCTAAGCAAAGACAAGTTCACCGTAGCCACCCACCTTAGCGATGATTCGTCTCGGTTGAGCGATACGTCAAGCGACCTCTGAAAGCTTAAGCCGAACTCCTGTAGGGACAAGTCTGGATATCCTTTGCCTCAAACGAGTATTCTCGTCTGAGCAAAGCGGGTCGGGACATTGCACTTTTGCCGTTTGAATCGACAGTCCGCTTGAACGGAACTGGGTGTTACAGGGGGCGGCTAGGAATTTTTTGTTGGAGAAATGGTTCTATTCATACTTTTATAACTATGATACCATAAAATCTAGAGAGAACTTTTAGTTTATTGATGTAAATGAAGCATGAGAAGTCTTAGTACATTTATAGGAGCAAGTCATGACATTCTCTTTTAGTCCAGGTACTGTAAGAGTAAAGTGAGGTATACAATAATAGTTAACTGACTGATACATTCTACAGGGTACTGTGTGTTGGAGATGAATCACATCAAGATGTTGGTTGCTGTTTAATGGTTGATCAGGAGGATCTATGTCAACATATGCAAGTGATGTTGTGGATGGTGCTGAGCAGTTAGTAGATATTGACAAGTGAGAGGCAGCCTTTGGTAAAATTATCGACATCATATACCAGCATATGAAGTAAAGTTAGGCTTTGGCTTCTAATAAAATATATAGTTGGCACTCTTTTCAGATGTACCAAACTACTTTATCAGTGATAACTCTATGTGGTCAAGCATCTTGGTATAATTCATCGTCACAGATAGATCATCCATGTCTGGAAGCCAATATCTTAAAATTATTGAGTAAAATAAAGAATTGGAACTAAGGCAACAGATAGAAAACAAATACCACAGAGAAGGGGATGGTGAACCTAGAGAATCGGGAGTGGGGAGGGTTTGCATTAGCTCGCAAGCATGGAATCCATGTAAACCGATCAACCTCTTTTTCAAGCTCTGGTGGCTGGAGTCAAAGTTCCAAGCACTTGCAGAAGTAACATTTTGATGAGCCACTTACTATATTTTGTAATAAGTTTGTCTTCTGCCTTTACTTTGCTACAGTGGGATGTTTGGAAAATAAATAATTGGTTGTTAACTATACAATTTTAATGGCTTTAACCTTTGCAGGATGGTGAACATCTTCATTTTACTATAATTGGACGGTTGGTTCTCTTATTTGCCATCTTTCTGATTTATAGAATAGTGAGTAGAGTTTACATTTTTCATTAAGATATCATCAATTCATTGCTATTTTTTATAATATAATGGTAAAAGCAGTTCTGTATTCTTATCTTTTTTCTCTCTCTATGTTTTATTGCAATGGTTCAAGAATCTTTTTATAGGTTTTCTTAAAAAAAAAAAAAACCCCCAATGATGGAACGGAGAAGGGTTTAATTGCGGAACTGAAGTCCTTGAATGGTTATATTAAAGAAAATGTAACTCCTTAGACATTTTTTTCTCTGTCAGAGAAGTGTACTGTCAGTCATTTTCATGTCCCCATCTCTCATTATGATTTTATTTTGTATATCGATACCATGTGAAATATATGCCCATTGTTTTTGTGTTGCGACATTGTATTAAAGAATTGTTAGTGTTTCATTTTGGTTTTATCCTTGTGCCATTCAACCTGTTCTAAAATGATCAGGTTTAAGGTTTTGTAAGTCTCTGTCAAGTGTGCAGCTTGCAGAGAATTCATACAGATACATTGTTGGTCAGACAATTTGAACCATATCATGAACATCTCATTAGTAATGAAGCCATGCGAGTTTAGAGGTAGAAGGTAGAGATTTTGCTATATATAATGACATTTTCTTTGAGGCATAATGCAAGCAAAGGAGACAATTGAAATCAGTACAAGAAGAAAATATCATCCTACTAAATAGTTATCCCCTCGTTATGCTGATAGCCAGTTTCAAATTTGCCAGGTAACTAGCGGCAATTTGAAACTCTATTGATTTGTGGTTTTGGTGAAGAAATTCAGTTCCCAGTGATAGCTCTGCAGTACATAATATTCTCATGCAGGATATTCGTTTACCATTATAAATACTTCTGTAACTTAAGATGTATGTTCTTTATATTCTATTTTATTTTTCTTGAACTATTTGGGTGGTTCACAATCTCAAATTGCCGAACATGACTTCTAACTATAACTGTTTTGTTTTTGGATTAGGGCCCGTTCATCAATGGGGACATAATATCTGCTAGTGATCTCTCCCTTGCACCTAAGCTTTATCCTATAGAGAATACTTTAGATCATTACAAGAATTGGACTGTCCAAGGATCACTTCCTTATGTAAAGAATTACATGAAGGTATCCAGTCGACTTACAATTTTGAGCTCTCGATATATGTGAAAATATAGCCTAGCATTTTGTGGTAAGAGAAGATCATCATGTATAAGGATGTGGTAGTTGATCTGCTATTTGTTTTCTCATGAAAAGTAATAAGGATTTTTAGTAAGTTTCCGTTTTGGCTAAAACATTTTAACAAATTCTGCTTGTCTACAAGCTGGGTTTATGCTTTCAGTTTTAACCCTTAAGGTGTTCTTAGCCAACCCTGAAAATTTGGGATTAAGGCTTTATTGTTGTTATAGTAGTCTTCATAGTGTCCCAGAAGGATACAGCCTGGGTATATCTTACTGGTTCCCTAATAAATTAATCATGGACTCCACTTGCAGTCTATTTTAAGATCTCCAACTTCAAATTTGTCTCTTTCATGGGTATAGTCAACAGTGAATTGAGGTTAGATGGGAGCTTTGGTTCCCACATTATCGTGCACTTTGATCCAAGTAATCACTCAAAACTCAAAAGTGAGCATATTGGATGAAAACGCTATTTAGCCTTGAGATGCAGAACCTCATTATCAAATGGGGATTGTGCTGATCCTCCAGAAATCCTCATAGGGATTGTGTATATCTTACACAATAGGACGAGATATTATTATTATTGTGGTGCAGCAAGAAAGTAAACTGAGGAGTTACTGATATAAATTAGCTCAGACTACAACAAGATGGATGATAAATGTTCATGTCAGAGTTTATGGTGACATTCCAGTAAGGCATTCCAGTATGCAAGACATTCCAGTAAGGGTCTGACTGTATATAATTTGTTTTTCCTCACCACCCTAGTGGCAGTCGGCCACTAGTATAACATTAATCTTAATATTTGTCAATTTGTTCTGCTCTATTATGCTGTTGGGATCTACCACCAGTCCATCATCTCCATATGAGAGTAACAGAATAAACTAGTCTCCGAGCAGTAATGAAGATTGTTGGGGTCCAGTCTGGATTTGGTAAATTTTTGAGCCCAAATATGGTCAAAGATTTGATTTGATATAATTTGAAAATCTACATTAAATGTAAGATTTGATTAGATTTCAAATTTGTATCAAATATTTAATCCGACTATATTTGGACGTCCATAATTGATGTTGGACTATTTTAGGTGTAATAGGATTCTTATTTTAGGGGTTTCCTATTTAGGAAATCATATTATGACCTAAAATAGATTTCTCATCCTATAAATATAGTAGAGGGTGGAGGCACAAAGCATGCACAAAGGTGGAGATTCGAGGTGCTCGTCCACAAAAAATCTAAGAGAAAGTCCGTGCTTTGCTCTTAGGGCGTCGTCATTCAAGACAGAAGGAAGAAGAGATCTAATCGAGTAGTCGTCAACTACGGTTAGGAAAATTGCTACGGGTTGGTGAGTGATTTCAATTGTAATCTTTGTCGTTCCTTCTTGAGTGTGCTGAGGGGGTTTAACCTATTAGGGCAAAGAGTTTCAACATTAGTTTTTTGCAATCTTGTAATTTCATCTGAGTTATAAAGGTTGGGATTTGTCCAGGTGACGTAATCACCGCCATATACTTATCTTCATCTGTGCTTGGTGTTCGTAGATTGGTTGATTATCTCAGGTGGGTTGGCCTAAAGTTTTCGCTACGGTCAGACTCAGATACGGTATCGAAGCGGTTGCAGGGCGTGTCTGATTCCCAACATCTGGTATCAGAGCCACTAGTTTTGGTTCTGGCAACTATGTCTAAGGAGCAGATGAACACTCGTATGGTCACCCTCACAGGAGAAAATTAGACAATTTGGAAGCCAATGATGGAGGATCTACTCTGGTGCAAGGACTTGCATGGTCCGTTGGAGGGCGACAACGCAAAGCCATCAGACAAAGCTGCTGAAGACTGGAAACGACTGGATCGGAAGGCCGTTGAATTCATCCGCCAATGGCTGGATAATTCGGTGTTTCACCACGTGTCCATGGAGAGTTCGGCAAAAGCATTGTGGGAGAAGCTGCATTCGCTGTACAAAAGGAAGACGACTGGCAACAAGGCGTTTCTAATTCGCCAACTAGTTAACTCGAAGTACACGGATGGTGCCCAGGTAGCACAATATCTGAACGAGGTTTAGGGTATCATCAATCAGCTGTCTGCGATGAAGATGGTGATTGATGATGAGCTTCAGGCCCTTCTGCTTTTGAGTTCTCTGCCGAAAAGCTGGAAGACATTGGTGTCACGCCCCAATCTCCCGCAAGCTCAATAGTCCCCGCTGAACGTGAATCACCACGTTGCAGCTCTCCCGCAGGACAATCGTTCTCATCGGAACGTGATGCCGTACGAGCCTGGAGTTGCGCTCATACAAGGCGATGTTGTCAAACACCAAAGTTATCATCGAAACGACCAAGTTGCAATGGAAGTCTAGTATTGTGTACCAAGCACACATCAGAGTAATACGCAGCGAAGCTCTCGATAGAGTCCAAATGAAATGCCACGAAGGCAATGCCACGAAGGCGATGAAATACTCTTGCTCTTTTCTCTATCCCACAAAGGTACTTACAGTTCATACATCATGTCCCGTATATCCAAGCAGCGCCACTACACCTGCGTACCTGAAATATTGCCCACAAACGTGGGTCAGTACACAGTCGTACTGGTGAGCGGGGTAACCCACTCGTCTAAGCCGACACTAAGTAAAATAGTGAATGCAAACAGTTAAATGGTGATCTTTCTAGTTGAATCCTAGATTCATTTCATGGCATAGGGATGATATGTTAAGGAAAGCTGTAAAGCAGTTTAAGCATGCAAGCATTCAACTCAATCCAAACGACAAGCAATATATATAACCAGCCCGAAGGATTCTAGCATGCAAACCATCCTACTCAAGCCCAAGCAACACGATAACATATCGAACCATCAACAAAGCCTCAACATCCATCCTCAACCAAAACATACAATCCAATCTCAAAGTGCACACTCTTGCCGGGGCAAGGTGGCCGAGCCTACACGAAGCACAAACCAATCAAAGTAAAGCAAATCAACTCTTATCTATATGAAGTCACTGGCCAAGCCATAAAGGACATTAATCGGACTAATCAATAGGCAGTTCTACCCGATCCAGCGCTGGGTAGCTAGCCCGCCTGGCCGTCAAACTACCGGCACACGCGCCCAAGACGCGTTGCCATTGTCTCCTCCATGGCCGAACGGTCCCGGTGCCCCGGAGCCAATCCCGTTCGAGGAAACGAAACCCTGTGCAACACAGGTTGTCCGTGACATGCAGACACCAAGTAGGTATGACGAGAGGATCGAACATTCTCGCCCCACCAAGCGATCCTAGACTCGTTCAACCAAATATCCAACCAAAATATCCATAACCATTCTCCAACATATTGCCCAATGCACAATCTCAAGCTATTCCCATAGGCACAATGTCGCTTCTCAACACAGTGTTTCAAATTGGGTGCAACACCCCACGTTCAGAACAATTCCGTGGCACAATGTCCCAACAGTGGCACAATGCCCCAAACAGTGGCACAATACCCTCGCCGATGCAGTTGTTCGGTTTCGAACCACAACTGCTCGCTTTGCAAGACAAAGCGACCAAGTGATACTCGTGCACGGATGCACGCTCACTCGCCCAAATCCCGATATTCCCAATGCCTCAATGTATCATTCCAACTGTCCAAGCATAATTCCAATCGTTTCTCCAACTGCCCCAAATGTATAATCCAACTCTAGCTCCAACTATCCAACGCGAAAACCAGTGCAAGCCACAATCCTATCCAAGCAAACGACGTACACTCTATGCACGTCTCAGTGTAGTGATTCCCAAGTTCCAGTCCAAGTGTTCAAGCCTTTACATGTGTTCCATATTATTAGGCATGAAGGAGAAGAGGAGAAGGGAAAGAGCCCACTCACAATGTTTGATCCCGTTAAGCATCCTGTCTTGTCGATACGGCCAATCCCTTGAACCCGTGGTCCGATGCAAAGCGCGATCTACTCAACTGGTATGACCGTGCGAGCAGGCCGTGCTCTCCAAATCATCCGACCGATCGGACTAAGGAAGACGACATTATCGCTCCCATCCAGCTATCTCAGTACTGTTCTGAACGAACACCTGATTCCCATCGAACTCCGCTAGCCATCTGTACATGAAACCAACTAAATCAATACTTCTTCCCAAAATCCAACAAATCAAATGTAACCAGCTATTGTTTTATTCAATCCAACTCAGCGTAACGCACCGTGCGGTTGCGGGACGTTACATAATATACCAATTATAATCAGGTTCGTCCACGAACCGTGCTGGTACTCATTCCTATCACATGTCGCTTGTCCAATTCATAACTCTGCTCTATGCAACTCTCATACTCACGATCCTGACTCAGCATCTCGTTCTGCTGAACGCTCGTACAAATTTCATATTCTCACATCCTCCTTGCAGCTCAATACGAATTCTTCGTATCGCTTAGTTTTGGATCGTACACATATTTAAGGCGTTCCTAAAATACATGCATTTCAGCCGAGCTTTGCGATAGCGAATTTGGACAAGTTACAAGGGTATCTTTATGTCCGAGGCATCGATTTGCTTCACTCCCAATTGAACAAATCCTGATTTCCATTCCAACATGTTCGCTTGAGCACTATTCTCAAATATGATGATTTTCTACCGACTCAATCAGTTCGTGTTCCAACTCAATCCATCCAACTATCTCTGAATCGGCACTAGCAACATCTCCAAATATATCTCATGCACCGAACGATCATCTCAACTGATACTACCCCAACTAGGCGACTTACCCAAATATCAACTTTGCTCTTGTCAGCTCAACCAAACACCTCTTCCTCAATCTCAATACCTCGCTGGGTGAACATCTATATTGAGGTTCGTGTGATCCACGAAGATCTCGCTGCTACGCCAAAGGGTTGTGTCGCCACAATTCCTAGGTTGCGCATGGAATAGTTCTTCGCGCTGCTTCCACTGTCTCGAAGCATAGGATATCACCTTTGCCTTCTGAACGAGCACACTTCCCAGACTAAGTTTCGATGCATCTTGTAAATCTGAGGCAAATCTGTCCCTTCCAGTATTCGCAAAGATTTGATCTGAACGAGCCGCTGCTTTAACTTCACGAGCTAGGTTCACAGTCGTCAATTCATATGAATGCTATTCCCTTCCAGGGCACGATGAGCCAGAGGCGATGCCATCTCAAAAAAAATCTGCGACTCTGAATCTCATCAGTTGACTTAGGCCATTTCCACCATCGCTTCGATCTTTCGGCTGCATCTTCAGTTGAAGACTATCCCAATGGTCTCTCAAATTCAATACTCAGTCAACAAACCAATCTCCAACACACACTACTCACATCTGCCCTCGATGCATTCCCAAATGCGCCGCCGCAAGGGTCGTTCTATGGGTCAACAATATTCATCTCTGATCTGGCGGGCAAGTCGCTAGGATCAGCTGTCCCGAAGCTACGCTCGATAATTGTAAATCATCACGATGGACAGTTACTATGAACCATGCTATATCTCATCTGCAAATCCGAGCCATAATCCAACCATTCCATCCGAACGAACTTTCAAATCTGAGCACTTCATGCACTACCTCTGACGATCTGTCAACCAAATGCCGCTTAACCACCTAGAGTTTTGCTATCTATCCAAGCCACAGTTCGAGAACTGCGCTCGTTGAAACTGTCTTCCATCAATCCGTCGTTCTGCCCTGAATCCATCAAATTTTTGAATTGCCATGTTTGTCTACTCGCACTACCAATTGCAATTGTTTCTCGAAACTCAAGACTTGCTCCCAAATTCTTATCCGTTTGTCGCGTCCCACAATGCACGTCCAACTTACTCGAGCAGCACAGTGATTTGCTCCGACGTTGCTCCCACGTTTAGCTATCTTCAAAAGTCTGTCCGCCACAATCCTTGCCTCCAGTTGTTGCCTCAATCCGTTCACGTCTTTCCGGAGAATCCGTCTACCATCGTTGCACCATTTTGCCCAAAATTTCACTTTCGCTAAACCTGAGTCGACTTCTTGAGCAGCAATATCCAAAATCCATTAAGTTCGTGCGAATCCATCATGTTGCCCCTCTAAACCAAGTCATGTTTCATTTCTCAACCAACAGCTCAAACGTCTTGCTCAAAATCGTAGTCCGTGCTCGCTATCCTCCGATTTACCAATCGCTTCGCTCAAGCGTATCCCAACTGTTCGTTCCTTATGCTCGACTCTCTCTTTGCATCCAATTGAATGTTCCACTGAATTCCCAAATCGTGCAAGCGAAATCCGATATTCAGCTTCCCATCTGATCGATCTCAACTGTTTCAAATACTTTGTCTGCCTCAATCCATCAAATTTCCTAACACTCCATCCCATTGCTTGTTCCGATCTTACTCATCACCCAAGTCCAACGATACTTTCAATTGCATAAGTCCGTTCTCGCTTGCTCAACTCAATATTCGCTTGCTCCATTTTTCATTCTTTCCAACTCAACCGATGTGCACCCACCAACTTATATTCCTGTTACCCGAGTCCGTTCAGGCAATTCCCATCGATGTCTATCCAAAATATTTCAATGCCTTGCTCACTATGTGGTATTCCATATACCACTCCGAATAAAGTCGCTACTCGCATTATGATTTCTTTGCACTAATCCAAAATCCGTTCGAACCATCCCTTATGCGTGATCCTACCATTCCCAACTCAAGTTTGACACGAAACTCAGCCAATGCCTGAATTATCCAACTCTTTCCATCAATCTCGCGATGCAACTTGTGCCATACCCCATTCTCAATACTTCAACTATTCTCAAACCGTCTGATACTTTCGCAACACGAGCCATCCGTGCATCGAGCTCTCTTCCAAGTAATCCAACCAAATACCCAACTGTTCCTTACATTTGCTGGACGAGCAACTCGTGCAAACTTATCCTGATATTCCCAAGCCAAACTCAAACCTGCTCAACCAATGCGCCACACGAGCAGCTCGTGCAACGCTCTCTGTGATATACCCAGCCAAAATTCAAACTCCGTCCAACATATTCGCTACACGAGCAACTCGTGCAACGATCCATTCTCAATCCAAATGCGTCTACTCACAACATGCTGCATAACCAATCTCGTCTGCCAACCAACTGATCCATTGATGCAATCAGAAACTCCCCGAACGAGAAGCCAAGCAACGACATCAGCTCAACTTGCTGCACAAATGCAACAACGCCCAACAACTTGCTACACGAATGCAACAACGCCACCCAACTTGCTGCACGAATGCAACAACGCCTAACGAGGCTAAGCGATCTAACGAAAACCAACAAAAGCAACACAACGAAGCACAACATGCAGCCACAACCAGCAATATATAGACTAATTGCATGAAACATCCAATGCGGCACTGAGTAGAGCTAAGAGCTAGACGACACGCGGAAGCTATTTAGAGTTTGTGATGAAGCGAAGCACCAAGTCCGAGAAAATGAACAAGGCGCTCTGATACCAATATGTCACGCCCCAATCTCCCGCAAGCTCAATAGTCCCCGCTGAACGTGAATCACCACGTTGCGGCTCTCCCGCAGGACAATCGTTCTCATCGGGACGTGATGTCGTACGAGCCTGGAGTTGCGCTCGTACAAGGCGATGTTGTCAAACACCAAAGTTATCATCAAAACAACCAAGTTGCAACGAAAGTCAAGTATTGTGTACCAAGCATACATCAGAGTAATACGCAGCGAAGCTCTCGATAGGGTCCAAATGAAATGCCACGAAGGCGATGCCACGAAGGCGATGAAATACTCTTGCTCTTTTCTCTAGTCCACAAAGGTACTTACAATTCATACATCATGTCCCGTATATCCAAGCAGCGCCACTACACCTGCGTACCTGAAATATTGCCCACAAACGTGGGTCAGTACACAGCCGTACTGGTGAGCGGGGTAACCCACTCGTCTAAGTCGACACTAAGTAAAATAGTGAATGCAAACAGTTAAATGGTGATCTTTCTAGTTGAATCCTAGATTCATTTCATGGCATAGGGATGACATGTTAAGGAAAGCTGTAAAGCAGTTTAAGCATGCAAGCATTCAACTCAATCCAAACGACAAGCAATATATATAACCAACCCGAAGGATTCTAGCATACAAACCATCCTACTCAAGCCCAAGCAATACGATAACATATCAAACCATCAACCAAGCCTCAACATCCATCCTCAACCAAAACTTACAATCCAATCTCAAAGTGCACACTCTTGCCGAGGCAAGGTGGCCGAGCCTACACGAAGCACAAACCAATCAAAGTAAAGCAAACCAACTCTTATCTATATGAAGTCACTGGTCAAGCCATAAAGGACATTGATCGGACTAATCAATAGGCAGTTCTACCCGATCCAGCGCTGGGTAGCTAGCCCGCCTGGCCGTCAAACTACCGGCACACGCGCCCAAGACGCGTTGCCATTGTCTCCTCCATGGCCGAACGGTCCCGGTGCCTCGGAGCCAATCCCGTTCGAGGAAACGAAACCCTGTGCAACACAGGTTGTCCGTGACATGCATACACCAAGTAGGTATGACAAGAGGATCGAACATTCTCGCCCCACCAAGCGATCCTAGACTCGTTCAACCAAATATCTAACCAAAATATCCATAACCAAATATCCATAACCATTCTCCAACATATTGCCCAAGGCACAATCTCAAGCTATTCCCATAGGCACAATGTCGCTTCTCAACACAGTGTTTCAAATTGGGTGCAACACCCCACGTTCAGAACAATCCGTGGCACAATGTCCCAACAGTGGCACAATGCCCCAAACAGTGGCACAATACCCTCGTCGATGCAGTTGTTCGGTTTCGAACCACAACTGCTTGCTATGCAAGACAAAGCGACCAAGTGATACTCGTGCACGGATGCACGCTCGCTCGCCAAAATCCCGATATTCCCAATGCCTCAATGTATCATTCCAACTGTCCAAGCATAATTCCAATCGTTTTTCCAACTGCCCCAAATGTATAATCCAACTCTAGCTCCAACTATCCAACGCGAAAACCAATGCAAGCCACAATCCTATCCAAGCAAACGACGTACACTCTATGCACGCCTCAGTGTAGTGATTCCCAAGTTCCAGTCCAAGTGTTCAAGCCTTTACGTGTGTTCCATATTATTAGGCATGAAGAAGTAGAGGAGAAGGGAAAGAGCCCACTCACAATGTTTGATCCCGTTAAGCATCCTGTCTTGCAGATACGGCCAATCCCTTGAACCCGTGGTCCGATGCAAAGCACGATCTACTCAACTGGTATGACCGTGCGAGCTGGCCGTGCTCTCCAAATCATCCGACCGATCAGACTAAGGAAGACGACATTATCGCTCCCATCTAGCTATCTCAGTGCTGTTCTGAATTAACACCTGATTCCCATCGAACTCCGCTAGCCATCTGTACATGAAACCAACTAAATCAATACTTTTTTCCAAAATCCAACAAATCAAATGTAACCAGCTATTGTTTTATTCAATCCGACTCAGCGTAACGCACCGTGCGGTTGCGGAGCGTTACAGTTGGTGGTGTTGGTGAGCAACTCTGCGCCTGATGGAGTTGTCACGATGGAGGTAGTCAAAAGCAGCTTGTTGAATGAGGAGATCCGACGTAAGCAAGTAGAATCGTCGTAGGAGTGCGCTCGGGTGGCTTCCTACGGAAAGGAAAGACGTAAGTCACAGGCAAGGACATGGGGGAGTTTTCGGAATCTTGCGACTGTGGGCCGCAAGGAGGGCTGCTATCACTGTGGCAAAATGGGTCATATCAAGAGGAACTGCATGAAGTTCAAAGCTGAGAAGGCCAAAGGCAAGGACGATCAGGAGGATCTATGTCACGCCCCGGTTCCGTAAAACCGATTTGTCCTGGCATTCGGTTTCGCAGAACCATTCGTCCTCGCTAGGGCATGATGTCGTACAAGTCTGGGGTTGCACTTGTACAAGGCAAGAACGTGCACATGTGTCAAAATCTTTTGTAAACAGTTCTACAACACAGCAACAGATTATGAAACACATTAGTATAGGAAGAAAAATATTTCTTTATTGATTCATTGCAATGGAGTACAATTTTTTTAGTACTGAAATGGAAATACCTGAAAGGCTTACTTAGCTTTTGTATAAAGAAAAGATTGATAGGCTGACATGAAATAATGTTCTTATCCTATACATTATGTCCCTTTATTACATTCTTGAAAACTTGAAAGCAGCAACTAGAAATCTTCGAATATTTTGAAATAGGAAGAAGCTTGAAAAGACTGCAACGAAAGCTTTATCTCCCTTGAGCGCCCCGCGGTACCTTAGTCACCTGGGTTGCCCACAGAAACGTGGGTTAGTACTTAACTTGTACTGGTGAGCAGAAATGACTCACTCACCTAAACCAACACTTCTGAATTAAAGCAGCAGTTTAATAGGCAACATTATATGTGCAACATTTTCATAGGCAACAGTTAATATAGGCAATATTTAAGCAGTGAAATATATAATTTTTTGCAACATATGAATCTTATCTCGGCTAATGGTCGTTCCTATATAAAGTACATGATTGTTCTTACATCCCCTGCATAAGATATCATTAGCATGAATTGATTTCTACTGGGTCATTTATGGTGTAGCACCACGATGGACATGTCGTATAGGACTTCGATGGACATCCGATGCGCCATTCAAAGCAGGTAGCAAGCCTCAATGAATGTCTCTCTTATACCCGGCGCTACCAAAGCGCTACTATTTTTCCCGGGCTGAACGGTCCCAGTGCCCCAGGTTCCGTTCGAGAAAATTTACTACCTTGTGCAAGAGTTGTCCATGACCATACAATGCATCTACAACTATATGATAAGCATAAATAACAGTGTAAGGTATTGAAACATTTAGAGCAGCAATGCACATTTAACCATTCTTATTTCAGCATATTTATTCATTGTTTCGATTGGTAATCTGTAGACTCCAATTTACCGTTAAGTCATGTCACCAAACCACGACATAATGATTATATCATTCCCTGTGTTACATAATTGAACTTCTCTCTTATCAATGCAATTCATTGATTTATAATAGTGGTATGAAACTTATGGCATTAGTGGCTTTATCGATCATTGTACTTAGCAAGGTTACACGAGAACTTTATTGATTATTGGCATGAAGGAGTAGAAAAGAAGGGACATAACCGCTCAACAAATAGAGAATGCCGAGAGAAAAGTACCCTTGCTTGCTCAGGCTCCGATCACGTGTCTATCTGTATTGACGCCAACATTTGGTTAGACTACCATCTTCTTTTCTCCGAGTTCTCTAGAATGAATGCATACAATCGATGAAAATGGGTTAAACAATCAATCATCGAAAACCAATCACGAAAACGCATTCATCAAACCAAGCAGCAAAAATCCAAAAAGCCAACAAAAAATCCAACAAAAACTATTCGACTCATTTCAACAGAAGTCGATCCATCAATTGGAAAGGTTCATTGCATTGTCCGTGATCGATTCCGCCATAAAAAAATTTCATACTCAATTCCGACTGAGTCAATCGAGCCACAAGTCTTATATAGTGAACCACTAGGAGCGGGGCACTACAATCTCACGGCTATGAGAGATCTCATCATCGCAGCAACTGATGCAGAGGAACCTTGTGGCATGTGTAATGTGTCATGATGGCGATTGGGTCATGGATACGGGGCATCGTATCACGCCACTCCACATAAGATGATCTTCACGTCATACCGCGACGACATGTTTGGATGTGTAAAGATGGGCAACAAGGGGACAACTGCAGTTGTAGGCATCGGTGATGTGCACTTGACAACGGAGCTTAGTGAGAAGCTCGTTCTCAAGGGTGTGCGACATGTAACGAGTTTGGCTACAACTTGGTTTCGTTAGGGAGGCTGGCGGATGATGGCTGTCGCAGCGCATTTGGGGACAAAGATTGGATGGTTACGAAGGGTTTCCAACAGCTGACTCTAGGTGATTTGTGTTGTGGCATGTACATGCTCACGCCGCTGAGGTGTACAAGCAGGCCACAAACACCGGATGGAGGCTCGAGGGGTATTCGACCGGAGGTGGATCGTCGGAAACTTGTCTTGGAGGGGGCTTCAAGATACTTTGAGGATTATGGAAGATTTGGTTTGTCGAGACAAAGCGACGAATGGTGATGAGCCAAAGATTGAGGGTCAGTCTGCCGGTCTCATGGTAGCTGATCGGTCTCCAGGTGAGAGTTGCTTCACGGATCTTGTTTTGGTGACGGATGGTTTGCTAAAATTTCACGGAGCGACATTGGTTTCAGCAGTTCGAAGCTAGGAAGGCGATCAAGTTTTGCAGCAAACTCAATCTGTGGTGGGAGCATCATCATTCACACAGTCCAGGGGGAGCTGTGGGTCATCAACAACATGCACAGTGGGTGATGTTCTGCTCGAGGACGCATGTGTATAGGGGAGCTTCAGGTTCGGACACGAAGGTGGGCAGATTCAGGAGTTCGAATCTCGGGAGAATCGCACCGTCCGCTTGGTTGGGCCAGCTAAGGGTGAAGAAGCTCGTCGGAACGTTAATATATTCCGGTGGAAGACGGAAGTCGGGGACAAGCAGCCGAGACTAACGATGAGGCTGATCGTCAGGGACTTCGGTCTTAACCGTGTCATTAATATCGGCATGATCCCAGTGGTGCAGGAGGTGCTACGCATGGTAGCTAGCATCGACGTGACAGTCGAAGAGCTGGAGACGACAGAAGATGCAAGGCAGCTTGGGGGATCGAAGATTGGTGTCATATGAGAGCAGGAACTCTGTCGTTGGGCGACCGGTATGGAGTCCAGTTGAGGAGCCATTTAGTCAACACCCTCTCATTAGACTGGAGGGGGAGATTGTTGGGGTTCGGTCTGGATTTGGTAAATTTTGGAGCCCAAATATGATCTAATGTTTGATTTGATATAATTTAGAAATCTACATTAAATGTAAGATTTTATTAGATTTTATTCTGACCATATTTAGACGTCCATAATTGGTGTTGGACTATTTTATGTGTAATATGATTCTTATTTTAGGGTTTCCTATTTAGGAAATCATATTATGACCTACAATTATTTCTCATCCTATAAATATAGTAGGAGGGTAGAGGCATAAAGCATACACAAAGGTGGAGATTCGAGGTGCTCGTTCACAAGAAAATCTAAGAAAAATTCGTACTTGGCTCTTATGACTTCGTCATCCAAGACAGAAGGAAGAAGAGATCTAATCGAGAAGTCGTCAACTTCGGTTAGGAAAATTGCTACGGGCTGGTTAATGATTTCAATTGTAATCTTTGTCGTTCTTTCTTGAATGTGGTGAGAGTGTTGAACCTATTAGGACAAAGGGTTTCAACATTACTTTTTTGTAATCTTATAATTTCATCCGAGTTATAAAGGTTAAAATTTGTCCAGGTGACGTAGTCACCGCCATATACTTGTCTTCTTCTGTGCTTGGTGTTCGTAGATTGGTTGGTTATCTCAGGTGGGTTGGCCTAAAGTTTCCGCTGCGGTCATACTCAAACACGGTATCAGAGCGCTTGCAGAACGTGTCCGATTTCCAACAAAGATGACCAATATTGCTTTAGGAAATTCGATATAGTTTCTTCATTTCTGTACCTAAATTTTTTAATATAAGCTCTGTGAGGATTAGGACCAGAGTTACCACAAAATGCAAATGGGCATCTTAACCTCTGTTCTCAAACATGGAACAAACTTGCTAAATTGAATGGTAAAACATGTTCCATAGAAAATTGCAGAAACCATAAATCGCTAGTGTTGTTTGTTCGTGAATAACAAAGCTCCGTTATGGATTGTGTTTCCGCCATTCTCATTGGTCTTACAGAACATGCATTCTTCATAGGACCACTTGGACTTTTGCTAGCATTAACTGGTACTCTTAATCTGTCAACTATTCGTGATTTCTTGTATCATGTGCCATATATTTTAGTATTTTTTTTAATCTGTGATATTGCGCCAGATGACACCTGCAAAGCTTTTGGTGTTGCAATCAATTTGCTTGAAGGATTCTTTGTTAAAACTCGAGCACTTCAAGAGGATGTAATTGCTAGATGGCATACAAAAATTGTTGCATAAATCACTCGATAATAGTTCTATTGGAATGAAATTCAGATCCTCGTACAGAACGGGTAGGCTGCTGTTGAGGGATCTAAGTAAAATATATTTCAATCCAGTCTATCTATGAATTCAATTGTCCAAGTATTTTAAACCTGTGTATTTATGAATTCAATTTTCCTTCTGTACAGTGAAATGCCTGCGTAGCATATTGAAGTGTGCTCGCCATGTATGGAATTTATGTTATGTGGTCATGCACAGATCAACAGATGATACTGCTCTCTGAGTCTCTCACTAATATACAGCAGACTTAATGGGAAAGCCTATGTTGAGAAGTTCATAACCATTTCAAGCAGTTTCAGATTGTCGATTGTCGTAAGCGTGAGAGGTAGGATGAGGACTAAAATGGCTGTTATAAATTGGTAATTCCCTTGGTTCTTGCTTCTCTTCTTAGCATGAAGGCTTTATGCTTTTGATGAAAATATTGAAATCCAAGTATTTGTATTTAAGTTATGATTCTGCAAGATGATCTATGTTAAATTCGTATTTTATTGTTGCAATGCCGTGAATATATCGATCAATTGTATGACCGACAATTGCTGCACCACAATTGATTTCCTGTGTTGCTTCTCTGTTAAATCTTTTTGTAACTTCTTAAATTTAAGTGGAGTTTTTATATTGACTGTGAAGTTTTTATATTGACTGCAGGATGGATCAGTTATGTTGTCTTGACTTTCAGAGATGGAGCAATCATGTTATCTCATTAAACTGTGATGTAAAAGTTTCTGGTATTGAATACAATTAAATTGGCTGGATATTTAGCCTACTCAAATAGATTTGATCTCTCACAAAAATAAATCTCTACTCCTATAACGACGCATGGAAACGGCTCATCAAAATTATGCCGTCTAAGTCGTATATCAATACTCCACTAACCATTTTTTTTAAACATAACTAATTATTTAACAACCTAATATTATTTATTTACATTTAAATAATTATAACTCAAGTGGTTAAGTTGGTTGCTTGAATTTGATTCCTAGAAACAATAGTATTTATGATAATTTTATATTAAAATTTTTTTGATGTACACGCAATACACATGTGCGTTACTAGTAAATAAATAAATTATGTGTTGCCTCATAGTCATATAGTCCGGCTATTACCATCGAATTTCCATGGTTGTCATTCCAATATTATTGTTGCCACTGCTGGCACAACCACGTTATAGAAATTGGTAGAAATAGATAGGTGTCGAGTATTTATATTACTATATAACAGAAAAAAAAAATTGGTTTCACGGTAATCTTTTTTCAAATATCTCCTTACCTAATCTTACTAAGGATTTTGTTAACATGTGACATATTAACAAAACTCTTTTTTTTCTTTCAGATATTCCCTTAATTTTACTAACTAAAAATATTCATTAAATTTAATGCGGATAGTTAGCTATTTACGTATAGAAAATTTTGCAAAAAAAATTATAGTTTGCATTTTTTTTTTATTGCCTTTTGTTTTTTCCAAGTACAAAAAAATAATAATTAAAAAATTGTTAAAATACGTACAACGTACGTACATATATACTAATATTGTGTAATGTGAGTTTTGCATATAGCGTCTCAACAAATTATGTAGATAGATCGATGAGGGAATTGGACTTGGATCATGAGGCCCAGAGCTCTTGGGCAATTGTCAAAATCTTTCATTTCTAAATGAATCAGTGACACGCCACATTATAGAGTAACAATTTTCTCTAATACTTTTCTTCTTTTTAAATTTTATTTCTGAATCTAGTGCTTAAATTATCATGTTGAGATAAATAGTTATATTCTTGTTCAGTTTTGTTTCTGATTATACTGTTCAAAGTGTCGTGTCGACACGAATAGTTATCGAAATTGTCAGATTTTATCCTTTTATATTTAGCATAATTTCTTTGAGCTCCACTTTGTTGCTTCCAATTGAGTATATCTCCGCTTAACTTCTTCCAAATTTATCCCAAGTTGGTTCTGCCAAGTTGGAAGTCCTCAAGTCCTGATTCCATTGCGTCCATTGAACCAACATTGAACACTGCAATTTTTTTGTACTTCACATTGGCAAAGAAAGAGGGTTGGAAGCCATGTCAGCACAGAGCCAATCGGAGACTAGCATGTGTGTTGGGGGAGGGGTTGCATTTCCATTTACTACTTCATTGTACTTAACTAGGAACTTTAATAATGTTTGTAAATTTATGCATGTCTTGGACCACATCTAGTCTCATTATTTATAATTATTTTGTATAAGAGTATCCGGTTTAGGACTTAATTAGAATTTTGATACTGGATTTATCCGTTGATGAATTTGGATAAGCAAAAAATTTTTAGTGATATATTTTAGTAACGAAATTGGACTTTTAGTGACGAAATAACTCTTTTAATGACGAATGTTCGTTCCTAAAATATGTCAATAAACAATTTCAAATATCCATACCATCAACGGACAAATCTAGTACCCAAAGTCTAATTAGATTGCAAATCTGGTACCCATATATAAAATAATATTTTTTTATTTATAATCTTGAAATAAAATTTTAAAATATTTACAATAGAATTTTTATCCATAAATTATGCAAGAAATCAATTGTAGTAGACCCAATATTATCATTTGGATTTGGTTGTTTCCGTCAACTACATGCTAAAGAACGTCGCCCAAATTAGACACAAAGTTCCATCATCCCCTCTTTTCTAGTTAGAATCCCCTAATATATGGATATTGTTTGTCAAATTAAAATACCTCCTATTTCCCTAAAGTACAGAATCAGAGTAAAAAATAGTTCCTCCAATTGGCTTTGTAGAGAACATTTAGAATCTCACGAATATTTAAGTTACTAAATTATGTTAATTAATAAAATGGTCCCTTTATAAAAGACAAGGAAAAGGTGCAGAGATGATGGGTCCGTTGGTGGTGTGGGTTGTGGAGGTTTGAGCCCAGTCCGTATTTAATGAGTATACTTTTGCAGCGTACGAGAATTCAACAGTTTATGATGGCAGACTCGCACGCGGAGGGAATATTTATTTATTTATTTATTTTTTAACGCGGAGGGAATATCGATTCTCTCTTCGTTCATACATTTGAACGCACGATCGCCATCATCACCGTAACAAAATTAAAAATATTTGGTTTCAAACTTACAATTTTTTTTTTACTCTGGTTCACTTTTTGTTAGAATAATACAAAGTAATTCTGGTTAGGTTACATTGCATGATTTTTTTTTATGAATTTTGTTAACATGTGTCATAAGGACACATGATAACAACTTGATAAATATGTATTTTATATTGATATTTTTATCAGCACATTTACTAATGTACTTTTCACTTTAAATGTATATTGATAAATGTAAAATACGTATTGATAAATGTGCTGGTAAAAATATCAATATAAAATGTACATTTATCAATGTGTTATCATGCGTCCTTATGGCACATGTTAACAAAGTCTTTTTTTAATGCCATTTTTGTAACATAGGTGTCCGGTTGACACTCATCCGTTGGATTCCTTTCACTGTAACACTTGTCGCTAGGGGTGAGGATGATTCAGTTTTGGATTAAAAATTAAAGTGAACCGAATTCGATTTAAAAAAAAAAATTACTTCGATTTCTGTTCTAAAAATACTAATTTTTTTTATCGATGTCGGTTTCAATTTCGGTCCAAAACTGATAATCGAATAAAATTTATGCAATTATATAAATATCCTAATTATATGTATATCTTGTGATTATAATGTATATATTTTAAAAACAACAATTATATATATATATATATATATATATACCCGAAACCCCCTCCCACCCCTTAGCCGATATCGGGACTCGATGTCCGGATCTACTTGGTAATGTCCCGTAGCTTTACCACTAAGCTATATATATATATATATATATATATATATATATATATATATATATATATATATATATATATATATATATATATATATATATATATGTTTTGAAGTCCAACTTAGGCACAACTTTAAAATACAACAAATGTGTGTATAAAATTAACCACGATTTCAATTTTGGGCTCGATCTATTAAATAATAGTAATAGTCCAACCGAACAAACCAAATAGATTATTCGGTTCGGTTCTGTTTCAGTTTTGGCTTATTTTGTTCCAGTCCCGGTTTTAAATTTTTAGAATTTCGGTTTATTCGATTTTGACTATTTTAATTTGGTTGAAATCAAATAAACCGAATGTATACCCCTACTTGTGCAGCAAGTGCCAACAAGTGTATGTATTTACTACAACAAAAGAAGTATGAAATATTTTATTAGATACAGTTTGGTCGTAGCTAAAATAATTGCAAAATTATTTACAACAACAACAAAAACTGCCATAAATTTTATTTACAGAAAACTAAGCAGTCTCTACAATGTGAATGTTATTATGTTGGTTTTATACTTATAATCTCTAAATTTGATACGGCTCAAAATGAACCGCCTAAGCTGTATATATATCCTCACATAATTAAAAATTAATAAATTTTAACTAATTGTTTAACTACATAATATTATCTAGCTATAACCAGGTACGTCTAACTCAATTAGTTAAGGTGAGAGAATTTCTTCTTGGATGGATAGATTCTATTTTATGGGATATAAATATCTATAACAAATTATAATTCAAATTTTTTTAACATTTTTTTATGTGCAATGTACGTGTACATTACTGTTGAACACCTGGAATGGAGAACGCAAGTGTGTGTGGAGAAAATAGAACACAAAGAGAACAAGAAGATGGAATGTTCTGTAATATTATTAAAACAAGTAGTGTGCCTTTTATAGGCTTACATGCATAACTCCTCATCTAAAATCCAGGAGCTATTTTCTCCTTGGACCATGCATCACCACACATATCCCACGGACTTGGTATGCACAGGAATAAGTCTAACAATTCACCTCATAATCCTGTTGCATATAGTCTTTATCCCTCCTAAACTTTTGCTATTACTTGAGGACGATCATCCCGATCTTGGAGCGAAGCTCCTGGAACCTGACCCGGCCCAGGGCCTTGGTCAGTATGTCGGCGAGCTGCTCCTCTGTTCGGACATACTCTACCCCAGCTGTCCCGTCCTTGATGCAGTCACGAATGAAGTGGTATCTCGTTTGGATGTGTTTGCTGCGATCATGAAACATCAGATTTTTGCTGAGGGAGATTGTTGATTTGTTGTCGATGCGCAGCTTTACACATTTTGATATCGTTGCCCTTCATGTCCGCCAACAGCTGTGCGAGACAGATGCCTTGGCAGGCGGCAGTGGTCGCTACGACATACTCGGCTTCGCAGGATGACAGTGCCACCACCTTCTGCTTCTATGATTGCCAACTGATGGCGCTGTTGCCAAAGAAGAATAGTACGCCTGTCATGCTCTTGCGGTCGTCAACATCCCCGGCCATGTCGCTGTCGCAATAGCCGACCAGCCGGGGCTCTTCTCCTCCTCGTCCGTAGCGGCAGCCGTAACCCCGCGTACCAGCAACGTACCGGAGTATGTGTTTGACCGCCACTAGGTGCTCGTCGTCGGCTTCTCCATGAAGCGGCTCACATACCCAACTGCAAATGACAAGTCTGGCCGGGTGTGCACGAGGTAACGCAAGCTTCCCACTATGCTCCGGTACTCCGTGGCATCTGCCGGCGATGCAGCACTATCCTTGCTGAGCTTCAGACGTGGCTCCATAGGCACATGGCAAGGGTTGCAGTCGCCTATGCCACTCTTCTCTAGAATCTTGGCTGTGTACGCAGAATGGTTCACTGTGATACCGTCTGCGTTCTGCTGTACATTGATACCAAGGTAGAAAGAAAGCAAGCCGAGATCGCTCATCTTAAATGAGCTGCTCATCTCGCACTTGAACTTGTCGATCTCACCCGCATTGTTTCCCGTGATGATGAGGTCGTCGACGTAGCCACCCACGAGCAGCCTTGCCTCGCCATGGCTGCGCACGTAGATGGCGTGCTTCGAGGGATTTCGACTGAATCTGAGTGTGAACATGCACTTGTCCAGCTTCGTGTTCCAGGCCCTCGGCGCTTGCTTCAGGCCGTAGAGTGCCTTGTGTAGGCGAAAAACTTTCTGTTCCTCGCCGGCGGCTGCAAAACCGGGTGGCTGCGTGACGTAGACCTCTTCGTCGAGCTCCCCGTTCAAGAACGCAGTTTTCACATCCATGTGATGGTCAGCCCAACCTGCATGACCGACAAGCGCCAGTAGCAGCCTGACGGACTCAAGTCCGGCTACTGGCGCGAAAACCTTATCGTAGTCGATCTCGTGCCTCTGCACATACCCCTTTGCGACAAGCCGGGCCTTGTGCTTGATGACGACGTCGTGCTCATCCTTCTTCGCCTTGTAGACCCATTTGAGTCCAATAGGGCGGTGACCGGCGGGCAGGTCCACGAGTTGCCAGGTGTTGTTCTCCTCAATGGATGCGAGTTCATCCAGCATCGCTCGGCGCCAGCACTCGTGTTGCTCCACTTTTGAAAAAATAGAGGGTTCGTCATCCATGGCGAGGAGGAGGTCCTCGGAGTCATGGTAGTGCACCGACTCAACTTCATAGATGTCTTGCAGATAGCGGTATCGGCGCGGCAGTTCGTTTGGTGGATCGGACGTCGCTCCTGACGGAGGTGAGACAAATCGAATCGGAGCCGCACCCGTTGTCTCGGGCCTCGAAACCGCTGGCGTCATCGCAGCTGATGTCGCGGTTGTGGAGCGGGCGTCACGGCCAGTGGTGGAGACGCGTGACCGGTTCCCGCCTGCTCGGGTGGATGTAGTGTCTGCGTCGATGCGGGTGTGGCTGCGCCCACAGCCTCTGGCGATGGACCTCCGTTCTCGGCCGAATCGAACGTGCCGGGAATGAGCTCGTGGAAAAATTCAACAGTGAATGCCTCGCCGATCCCGACGAGGCTGGCGTCGATGTCGGTGTGCGTCCAGTCCCACTTCCCCGCCTCGTCAAAGATGATGTCGCGGGTGACATACAAACGACGACCGACTGGATCGTAGGCCCTGTAAGCCTTGGATCCCGCCTCGTAGCCAACAAACACCATTGGCTTGCTCCGATCGTCAAGTTTCTTCAAATTTGGCTGCACCATCTTCATATGAGCAATGCAACCGAAAGTACGTAAGAAACTTACATCGAGGCGCTTATCATGTCACGTCTCATATGGCGTCTTTTTCTTCACTGCAGCTGTTGGCTCCATGTTCAGCAGGTACACCGTCGTGATCACCGCCTCGCCCCAGAATGCCGCCGACATGTTCTTCGCCTTGAGCAAGCTTCGGGCCATAGCTACCACAGTCTGGTTCCGGCGCTCAACGACGTCGTTTTGCTGAGGCGATTAAGGCACGGTGAGGTGGCACTTGATGTCGTGGCTCTCGCAGTAGTCGTTGAAATCATTCGACGTGAACTCTCCGCCACGGTCTGTGCGTAGTACACGGAGCTTGCACTTGGACTCGACCTCCGCCGCAACCTGAATGTGTTCAATCGCCTCGCTTGACTCGTCCTTGGATCTCAGCAGCTTGATCCACATGAACCTGCTGTAGTCGTCGACGGGGAGAAGGAAGTAGCACTTTCCGCCAGGTGTTGCCGGTGAGACGGGACCACACAAGTCCGCGTGCACCAGGTCGAGAGGGTCGGTGGCGCCGGAGTTGGCGTGCTGGGGAAATGATGTGCGTCGCTGCTTCCCGGCCAAACAGTTGTCGCACAACTGATCGACGTGATCAATGTGCGGAAGGCCGTCTACCATGTTTTCGCTGCTCAGACGACGAAAGGCATCGAAGTGTAGATGGCCGTAGCGCGCATGCCAGCGCCACGCCATGTCCGAGCACTGTGCCGCGAGGCACACCGGCTGTGCGATCCGCAATGGAAGAATATATAGACGATTTGAAGTGCGTGATACCTTAGCGAGGAGACGGCGCTGTTTGTCGCGGATTCGGAGCATTTCATCCTCGATTAGCGTGGAGCAGCCGGTCTCGTCCAATTGCCCGATGCTGACGATGTTGCTACGCAACCAGGGAATGTAGTAGACGTTGGTGAGGGCTCGATGTTCTCTTCCTTGGCCCGTGAACACCACCGTGCCCCGGCCTTGGGTGTCCACGACAGAGCCATCGCCAAATTTGACGCTGCCCCTCACGCCGGTGTCGAGTTCGGAGAAGACTACCCGCGCTCCCGTCATATGGTTAGACGCTTCAGTGTCGCAGTACCAGGTCACATTGTCGGTGTCCTCCTGCTCCCCAAGCTTTACCATGGTGCACTCCTCGTTGAGCATCACCTGCTCGGTCGCCTCGGCGTTGGTGTCGGGCCTTTCGGCGATTGTGCACACCTGCGCCATCGGAAGCGCCGGTTCGTCCTCCTCCACATGCGCCAAAAGGGCCTCGTCCTTCTTCTTCTTGCGGCATTCAAGAGCCCAGTGGCCCAGTTTGTTGCAATAACGACACTTATCGTCGCGAGTTGCACCGGAGCCGCTCCTTTCGCCGCTTGGCTTGGGATCGCGCGCTCCCGAGTCCCTCTCCAGGACGCGCCACTTCTTCTTCTGACCATAATTTCCGGCGCCCTTGCTGGACGAGCCGCCTCTCTGCTGTTTCTTGCGAGCAGCCCACTCCTCCACTGTAAGCAGTAACTTGCCGCCCGAGGTGTTGCCACTCTCGATCTCGTCCCTGATTTCCGCTGCCTTATTTCTTGGGAACCGCCGCCAGCATCTTGAGGACGAGCTTGTCCTCGGAGATCGTGTCACCGAGTGCGGCGAGAGCGCTCGACAGAGAAGTGAGACGCATGGCGAAAGAATCCACGCCCTCACCGTCCCGGAATGCCAGCTGTTCATACTGTTTGCGCAGCGACTGCGCCTTTGCTTTCTTGACGCGATTGCTGCTGACGTGCACCGTCTTCAAAGACTGCCATGCCTCCCGCGCCGTCGCCTTGATCGCCAGTGATGAGATCATCGCTGGCGGGACAGAACGTAGGAGAGCCTCCATCGCTTTCCTATCCAGCTCCCTCTCCGTCGTCCCGGTGTGCACCGCCGCTCAGAGACCTCTTGCCTCCAGCATACACTGCATCACCAGGGCCCATTCATCGTAGTTTGCACGCGTGAGTTGCGGATACTGCGTCCCGCCGGACTCCTGAAACACCTTCGGGATCACCAGGGTGCCTGCCACGCTCGAGCCGCTCGCTGGACTCGACGTCGACACTGATGGAGGTGTGAGTGGATTCCCGTCCGCATCAGACGACATGACTTTGATACCACTTGTTGAACACCTGTAATGGAGAACGCAAGTGTGTGTGTGGAGGAAATAGAACACAAAGAGGACAAGAAGATGGAATGTTCTGTAATGTTATTAAAACGAGTAGTGTGCCTTTTATAGGCTTACATGCATAACTCCTCATCTAAAATCCAGGAGATATTTTCTTCTTGGACCATGCATCACCAGACATATCCCACGGACTTGGTATGCACAGGAATAAGTCTAACAATTACTAGCTTAGTTGAAGGAGTTTAGTTTATTTCATAAACTGTCATGGAGTTTGTAGATCCCAACATGAATGTAGGTGTCGATGATAAAATAGATGCATGAAAAAGAGTACCACATGGCAAGTGGATATTCTACGAGAAGGAGTTCCCATTACTTGTGCCTCCCCATTAATCCCAAAAGTTCACAGACACGCAGTAATCTTCCAGGAACCAACATGCCCTATGCTTGCATTAATAAAGCAATTCCTTTTTCCCGACCGACGCGTCGCAGTCCTAGCCCATAACCCATACAGTCCGAGAGTCCAGCCCCAGCACCACCAATGCTAGCTAGCCTTTATTCAACATCACCACCACCTCCCCGTGTTCTCTTCCCCCCCAGAACTTAGTGGGCTCGCAAAATACCAATCCACAAAGCTCCAAAATCTTTTACGATTTTTAAAAAAAATCCGCCAAACGCCACAAGCTACAAAAAGCCCATTGGCAGCTGAGAGTTACTCAAATCCCAAGACCAGTCCCCAAGTTGTTGAGTTCAGAGAGCAAAGCTTCCCATGCATGCGTGGGAGACTGAGTTCTGAAAGCCCAACTCCCGAAAGCCTCCTCCCTCCTTTCGATCATTTTGCCGGCCCTTCCTTTCCCTTCCCGCTTCGGAAAACAAAACCAAAACACATGCTCCTCGGTCTGTGCCCTCCTGCTCCTGCTTAAATTCTCTATTATTTTACGTTACGAACTAGCTGTAAACTCATTCATCCAGTAAAATCAGAAGAAAGAAGCAAGAGAAGATGATTAGTCTATCGGACTTCTACCACGTAATGACTGCCATGGTGCCGCTCTACGTGGCGATGATCCTCGCCTACGGCTCCGTCAAGTGGTGGAAGATATTCTCCCCCGATCAGTGCTCCGGCATCAACCGCTTCGTCGCGCTCTTCGCCGTCCCGCTGCTCTCCTTCCACTTCATCTCCAGCAACAACCCCTACAAGATGAACCTCCGCTTCATCGCGGCGGACACGCTCCAGAAGCTCCTCATTCTCGCCGGCCTGGCAGTCTGGGCCAACGTCAGCCGCCGCGGCTGCCTCGAGTGGACCATCACCGTCTTCTCCGTCGCCACCCTCCCCAACACCCTCGTCATGGGCATCCCCTTACTCAAGGGCATGTACGGGGAATTCTCCGGCAGCCTCATGGTGCAGGTCGTGGTGCTCCAGTGCATCATTTGGTACACCCTCATGCTCTTCATGTTCGAGTATCGCGGGGCGAAGATACTCATCACGGAGCAGTTCCCCGACACGGCGGGCTGCATCGCCTCCATCGCGGTCGACTCCGACGTCATGTCGCTCGACGGGAGGAACGACCTGATCGAGACGGAGGCCGAGGTCAAGGGGGACGGGAAGCTGCACGTCACCGTGCGGCGGTCGAACGCGTCGAGGTCCGACGTCTACTCGAGGCGCTCGCAGGCCGGGTTCTCGTCCGCGACCCCGCGCCCGTCGAACCTGACCAACGCGGAGATCTACTCGCTGCAGTCGTCGAGGAACCCGACGCCGAGGGGCTCCAGCTTCAACCACACCGACTTCTACTCCATGGTCGGGAGGGCCTCCAACTTCGGGCCCAACACGCCGCGGCAGTCCAACTTCGAGGAGGAGCATTCTAATTCTGCTGCTGCTGCTGCTGCGTCTGCTGCTGCTGGAGGCAAGCCGAGGCCGCAGGGCGCTGCGACCGCGCACTACCCGGCCCCGAACCCCTGCGTGTTCTCCCCCGCCGGCGCCGTTCCGGCTACGAAACCAGCTCCAGGGATCAGCGGGAGGAAAGAGACCGGAGGAGCGACCAAAGACCTGCACATGTTCGTATGGAGCTCCAGTGCTTCTCCGGCGTCCGACGTCTTCGGGAACAACAACCCGGAGTACGCTCTGCACTCCGCGGACCCTTCTGCCAATGCTGCGGCGGTCAAGGAGGTTCGGCTTGCAGTCTCTCCTGGCAAAGGTTCAAATTACAGAGAATCGATTTCGTAGCTTATTGTATTTTTCCTATATCAGTACTGACTAATTTGGTTAGGGTGTGTTTTCTCAGTGGGAGCGGGGAAGAACGAGTATATAGAGAGGGACGAGTTCAGCTTCGGAAACAAGGACGTCCAAGGGGACGATAAGATGCACGGCTCAGCGGCCGCGGACAAGCTAGGTCGGAGCACGGCGATGCCTCCGACCAGCGTCATGACGAGGCTCATACTTATCATGGTATGGAGGAAGCTCATCAGGAACCCCAACACTTATTCCAGCCTCATCGGCCTAATCTGGTCTCTAGTATCATTCAGGTTAATATAAGTTGAGCTTGTCGTAACTAGAAACTTTCGTTTTTGTTAACAAAAAATGGAGACTAATGTTTTTTTCTTTTTTCAATTTTCTTTTTTCTTTTTTCTTTTTTCCAGATGGAATGTGGAAATGCCTGTCATAATAGCAAAGTCCATCTCTATACTGTCAGATGCAGGGCTTGGGATGGCTATGTTCAGCCTTGGTCAGTATTCTTCTACTGTTACATTAAAACCAGTACTCCCATTAGTAACGGACATGTCTCTTCTGTCCATGTGTGTATGGGCAAGCAGGTCTGTTCATGGCATTGCAGCCGAGGATCATAGCATGTGGCAACAGGGTCGCGACGTTCGCCATGGCAGTCAGATTCCTGGCAGGACCAGCTGTCATGGCTGCAGCCTCCATCGCGGTTGGTCTCCGTGGCGTTCTTCTTCATGTCGCGATTGTACAGGTCATCATCCATCCCCTTATCCTGTCCCCGACCGGAACCGATCTGGGTATCCAACGTCATTCAGTCTTGTAGTACTAGTCCCACTAATAATAATAATGCGACCAAATTTGTTGTACAGGCAGCACTGCCACAAGGGATAGTCCCGTTCGTGTTTGCGAAGGAGTACAATGTGCATCCCGACATTCTTAGCACTGGGTGAGTGAGCAGTTGATGTTTTGGTCTCCCCCTCTCTTGATTGCGCGCAACTGTATGTATGTTTATTTGTTACTAATTGTAGTGGTTGTTGATTCGTTTTAGGGTGATATTTGGGATGCTGATCGCTTTGCCGATAACGCTGGTTTACTACATTGTGATGGGCCTGTGACCGATGTAAATTTTGCTGAGATCGAGCAAAGGGGGGAGATTCAAGTGAAAAGCTTCAGCTTGGGTTGGAGAAATTAAACGATATAAGGCTAGCAACCTAGGAAGAGATTCAACCAGATGATCCGATTCGGATGATGATATGTGATTTACCTTGGGCAAAAGATTGTAAAAATTATGTTTTTTTTTTTTCCTTGAATCTCATAGTTCTTCGTGCCTTGTTCTCGTTTGGGTTACATAATATAATGCTGAATTAGACTAATATCTTATGGAAAAGTTATTTTCTCGTGTGCTGGCTGGCTAGTCTCACGTGTAGAGATCGAGAACATGGGTGGCTGTGGACGCAATTATGCTAGTCGAGAGTCGATAAGAAAAGTTGTCGCCACTAAAATAATTAGAGTGGAGGGCCGTCTTTAAAGTCTCCTCTTTGATGGTGGTCGCAGATTGGATTTGTCGGGTGGGTGTCGTAAAGCTAATTAAAGGAGTGCACGAGAAAGAAACCCGCAGTACTGACTAGCTAGCTTAGCTAGTATACGCATGGATGGGTGAGTGGGTGGTTGCGAGAGGAAGGAAAGGTTTGGCCACCTTGGTCCCCTCCCTAAGGGGCCCAAGTGACCAGTTTGATGTCTACCGCTTCGATCGGCATATCGAGCGACATCACCATCCGTATCCTTTTTCTTTTTTTCGCTGTTGCGCGCGATGGTTAGTCCGTCTTCTCCTGCTTTTATGGATCAATCATGGGTTCAAGAGAATGACTAATTAGCGTCGATATTGCTTTCGGGTCAAAAGGAATTAAGAAAGTTGTTAGCATGTAATTCCCGGGGAGTGGTCGCCTCTCTCTCTCCGTAGAAGACATGTAGGGACTGTGGGTGGTGGTCCTGCTGAAAGAGGAGGAAGCGATTTTTATTTATTCTTTTTTTTTTTAAGATAGAGTTTTCCCAATACAATATTGGGGTTGTACGTACCACTGGTTTACTCGATCGGCAGTAGGTGTACTGATCGGATTAGCTAGGCTAGGCTAGGCTAGCTCTTCCAGATGGCCACTGTATCTGGCATAATTAACGGAGTAGCTCGACAAGGGCAGGCATCGGATGGACCCAGCATTAGAAGGCCGCCATTCCGATGGAGTCTGTCGAGCTGGCACAAGGTTTGATCGATCTACACGTAAAAGGCAAGAACAAGCACAAACATTACGAAAATCAATTCCTAACCTCCTGCAGCCTAGGATGCTACTACAGTACGTAGGATGGGGTGGGGTGCTTTGCTATGCTTACATCAAAATGCTTACAACTTTTCTTACAACCACCACGTGGCCGGCCTCCATTGTGTGGTGGTGGTCGTGGTGGTGGTCGTGGTGAGGAGGAGGAGGAGTAGGAGGAGGGGTTAGTATATTGTAAGCATTTGGTTGTAGACTTAGCATTTTCCATGGGAGAAATTGTATTCTTGATCCTTTCTATATGTATCTGGCTGGATTTGGTGTAATGCACGGTCGTACTAGTACAACATAGAAATGGACTGAATCCGGTTAAAATTAGGGTTTTTTTTAAAACTAATTAGAGTTGGATTCTATTAGGACTGTGCATCGATCGATGATCAATCTATTTGGACACAACTGCTGTCAAATTGAAATTATTCGGTTGTGGAATAATGACAACCGAAGCAAACTAAACCAATCGGTCGGTTCAGTTTTGAAAACGACCGACTTTGTTCGGTTTGGCTCGGCTCGGCTGATCAGTTTTGTATTTGAACACAACATATTTAAAATCGACAAAAAATAAAATATTTTGAGCATTCATTTGTCACATGTTTGCTAATAACTCAAATTTATCATTTCAACATCCCTAAAGGAAAAAAAATTCTAAAAATAACAAAAAAGAAGAAGCAAAACAATAAAAATACATAAGGTCTATCGGTTGAATATCGATTTGGTTCGGTTTCAACGGTTTTTGATGTTATCAATCCATTGACCGAATCAAACAGTTCGGTTATTAAGAACACCCAACCGACCCAACCCAAACAGCCCATCGAATCGGCTAAAAAATCGATCGGTTCGGTTTGGACTGGGTCGGTTTGGTCAGTTCGACCCAAATTTGCCCGGCTCTAGGTCCTATTTCACTAATTAGAGCCTCTAATTAGTTGTTTACAAAAGCTATTTTTTTGACTAATTAGTGGTTATGTGTTAGTTTTTATGTTTAACTAGACGTCAATTTACCTTTATACCTTTACTAGTTACTTTTACGTGCGTTGTTGCACGTACAAAAAAAAGTAAAAAAAAAACAATATTATTGAAATATATAAATTTAAATTATGTTAGTTATGATTTGTTATAAATATGTTTTAAAATTTTGGATATGTGTTTAGTTTGATAATATCATTTAGTTAGTTTAAATATAATTTAAAATTTAAAATATTTTAAGATTTATACATGTTCAGGTAGTTAGGAGGATTTTAGGTTTTAAATTTTTATTTTCAACTCCGTGAGAAAACAACTACGATTACGATACTTAATTTTTTTATTTTTTTTTAAAATTAATTGATCTATGATATACATACGACTTAGATAGCTTAATTTGAAACCGGTTCTATGTCGCATTATAATAGTAGAAATTATAAAGTATTCTAAAATACAACACTTTACTGAAAAATTATCCATAACAACTTTAAACTGAATTTATATCAAAATAATTTTATTAAAAATCAAATAAAATATCACATTCATATATTATACCATGCAAGTTAAAAAAAATACAAAATATATCATATACAAGTCTCTTACATTTCACAACAACTACAACATCGATCGACATCGATCAAAAGCAATACAAGTACAATTACAAAATATGTAATTCCTCTACTTTGTTGTGACTTCATTTTTTCTTCTTCTTTCATATTCAATAGCAATACAACTACAATTACAAAATTTTTTAAAGGATATAACAAAAATGATATTCATCATCCAAATTTTTTTGGTGATACCATCACCCATGACATGACGATGACGTGGTGCTGAGGTGACGACAATTTTAGTGTGACAAATAATACATTTTTCCAAAAATATATTTTATTTTGATATTCTAATTTAAGTTTTGAATTCTATCATGAAAATTTTCATTTGTGATCGATTCTTTAACCCTAAAACATGGTATACATGGCAACGATTTTTGTATTATAGATAACGTATTTTTTGAAATTTCTTATTTGTGATATTCTAGTTTTATTTTTAATTTCTTTCATGAAATATCTCATTTGTAATCAAGATTTTCTAACACTAAAATTATTGCCATTTTGTGCTATGTCATCCTCATGTTATGGATGATGGTTATCATAAAAAAAATTTGGATGATGAATATCATTTTTGAAAAAATACCCCCTCCTAGTAAGTGCTTATTTTTGGAATAAGGATCACTCACCTATTGTTCCCACCTACTACGCGCCACCACTTCAAAATTTTGAACCATGTTGTGTCGAACGCATATAAGACATGTGCAATATCGACACTCCAAAATACACTAGAATACTCCAAAATTGTTGTCGTACTATCCGTGTCCTTCAACATAGGTACCCAGGGTATCTAACCCAAGACTTTGGTTCGTCTATTAAACTTCTCAAACATTAGATTATTCTCTTCTCCGTGTAGATAACTCTGCAAAATTCAGGATTGTTGGGATTTTATCTTCTTCCTTTTTCACATCCCACGTCTTTCCTGTAGTTTGATTTGGAGACCGTCCATCTAGTCAAAAAAATTATATCTATTTTTGCTGACCACAAGAGCCAACTGAGTTCCGTATTGTTGGAATTTTATCGTTATCATAGAAAGAACAGTTTAGATACGGTTATAGTATCTTGATTAATAAGGTATTTTCTTCCTAATCATAGCGGTGAAAATATCTACAGACTTCTCCGTAGCAAAGGATCCAACTTGAATCTGCTTTTTTTCCTTTTGGCTGCACTAATCTCAAGCGTAAAGATTTCTTCAGAGTTGTTGATGAGTGCTAAGAATTCCAAACTTGGACCCAGCCGACTTCCTATCAAGTAGACTGCTTGCTACACGTCCCATCCAGAAAACTGTGTAAGGATTGATATATAGATATTGTAGCATCATATTCCAAAACCTAACGTTCATCAAATTAAAGCTCGCCGCAGTCATCACTGACTGAATCAAAAGCAAGTGGTACGTATGTAGATCGATATATAGTGGTGGAACGAGGTTAGTGCCGACCGAGAAAAGGACGTGCATATATAGACGGATCGAAGTATGCTTGCAACTAACTACACTTTGAGGAAGTGGTAGAAAGGAAGTTGGCTTTTGGTGACAGTAAGAAGTGGTGGTACGTGCGTGGGACTGGCAGTATGGGAGGAGCCTGCGCTCGCTTGGTGACAAACAGGTCCTTGTTGGTGAAGCCCCACCGCCACCGGGGGGAGAGGAGGGACATGCACTGTTTGGCTGAGAATCCATGCACATGGGAATAGCTAAGGAGATTATGGACACCTATAGAAGAGGACACCAGGACTCGGCCAGTGGAGATGAGGTGACTGATCAAGGGATATGGAGTTCCTGAAATGAATTGAGTGCGTGCTAGTTGGGGGATGTGGTGTTTGGATCAAGATGGGGGGAGGCAAGGAAGCAAGCACCACCATCATTTCCCTGTGGAACTTGTTTGGTAGTGAAGAAATTTATATGGGCAAAAGCATAGAAATTTCTAAAATGGATTTGAAAATTTTAAAAAAATATATATATGGATGGAGAAAGCTAGTACAATAAATACTTCAATCTGTAAATTGTAACAATAAAAGTCTAGCTAAAATGGCTGTAATACCAATTGTAATAATATTATTATTCTGTTTTTTATTGGGTTGTATCTCTCATACAGTTGTGAAGGAGAGTTCTGTAAAAAGTTGGAGGATGAGTTATATATATAGGATTGGTCCATGAACTTTAATATAAGGTGTTTTTCTCAATTATACAAGTAAAGTCTAATATGGGTAAACTCTGTTTCAAATATAATTGTGTTCTCAATAGGTATCAAAGACTACAAGTCGAACATCTTCGAGATATGTTAAGTTAAGGTGAAAATTGTTGAATTGTATCTCATGATGTGATCGTATATCCTAAGTTTACAAGTCAAATTAACAAATTCGAGACAAATTAAGCTATGGTGAAAATTGTTTGGTTATATCTCAAATTAATCTGGATGGACGCTCAAATTCGGTGAGTTAATTTGATGACAACATAAGTAGAAATCCAAAGAATTAACTTGTAAATGTTTAAACCAACCAAAGACTATACAAAACTAACCAAAGACTATACAAAACTATGTAGTATAAATGTTCATAACTAATAGTCGCTAATTAATTAACATTCTATCACCATTATTTTTACGACTATAATGATTTCAATACCTATCACCATTATTTTAGGACTATTTCAATACCTAGTAGGACAAAAAAGTGACCTTCACTTTTAATTTTAATATAATAATAATAATAATAATAATAGCTAGAGCTGATCATGTATTATTTGTATACTCTTGTTAATTCGTCATTTTGTATTACTAGTTTCATGACCATCTATATGCTCGATGGTAATATATTTTATTCTTTACTTGTTTGTCTGTGATTGAGATACATAGGATTGCTTGATTTATTATTGACCGTTGGTTTGTAGGATAATCCCAGATATCTTTTACAGTTGTGATCGTATCTTGAGGTAATGGTGTACTATGATATACGTAGATGGCCAAGTTTCATCCCGGCTCCTTAGTATTCTAGTTCTTGGATGTGACACATGCAGTTCTTGTCGATCACAAAGAGGTTGCAAATGATGTATATGTTCGCAAAAATAGTACAACACATGACATAACATAGCAAGAAATGGAATATGGATGAAGGAGAATTATCTCACCATTCCAATGGAGAGGTATGTAATCATTTTGATTGGTGTCATCCAAAATAATGCCTAGGAATGTCAGATTGCCTTTATATTCTAATGGATTCACTCCTTTCGAACAATCAAGATCTCAGTATTCTTGTTGGTCGGTGATTTTTACTCCTTATAATCTACCACAGTGGATGTGCATGAAGTCTCCTTACATGTTCTTCGACAATGGAGTATACGTCCATCGTTCAAATTTTGTAGATCCGCCTACTCCACTAGAGAGGCCAGCTAGTGAGAGATGGACTGAGCTATGGTCCGATGGAGCAACGTAAGTAAATATTTTTATTTTATTGTCAATTCATATATTTACTTATGCTTTGTTTAATTCTAACTGTAATTTGTTTACTTATTTTAGGTTCTTTCCCCTCAAAGCTGATAATGAACTTGGAGATATCATGCGGGACCACTTTTATGGTCCTTATATGAACGTCGGGTCTATACCAAAGGAAAAAAAAATTTGGCTTGATATTTTTTTGGTATGTATATGATAATTAAATGTCATAATGATTATTTTTATTTTTATTTTTATTTTTATTTTTATTTGCAAAGGAGCTACTATGGCCGGATCATAGAGAAAATGAGATCAATAAGTGCTATAAATCGATTGCCAGCAAAAGGCTGATGGATATAATCAATGACTAGAAGGCGTTGGCGTTACTTCACGGAGAGCGGTGCAAGGAGTGATTGAAGGATAAGTTCTGCTAGAAGATGAAGAAGGAGATGGCCAGTATAAGGCCATATCGTAGGCGAATGCGGCCCGTACTAAGGATGGTCTCTATAATGGCCAATTCATCCCAATCTCCGTGCATTTTTGATGGATAGTACATATAATTTAAGTGTATTTTTTAATATTTATATATTTTTATTAGTTACTTAACTATTACAGTGTGAGGAGGCCTCCATGATGAGTAGATATCTGAGCACCGTCAACATTTTCAATATTTTTGAGTGCATTCACAAGCGAAAGAATGATGGAAAGCTAATAGACGATCGAGCTACTAAAGCATATTTAAGTACATTTTTTTAATATTCGTATATATACACATATATATGTTATTCTTGTCAATATGTTTATACCAAGAATAGTTTATATATATATATATATATATATATATATATATATATATATATATATATTGTTTGAAACATGTAATTGTGTTACAGATTTCTGCCCCGAAGGCCTACAAACTCGGTCCGAAGGCCCGCACGTGCACCACACTTACATCGATCAACATCCGCACTTGAATCGTACCACATCGCACCCGCACTCAGCCTGCATTCCGGCTACCCTCACATTAAATCTCCCACAGAAAATTAAATGTGCTTCTCCCGTTGCTCCAACCTGCAACCTCTTTGGAGGATATGCCTCACTCTAACCACTTATATATATATATATATATATATATATATATATATATATATATATATATATATTAAAATTCCTTTCAGTCACATGTCTATTTCTTGCATTTCTCAAAACCAAAACTATAAGTTAAAACAAGATCTAACTACATATAAGAAATATCCTAACATAGTTTCTTATATTTGATTTCGACAAGTAAAATTTACCTAATTTATAAGACATCAAAAGTAAATCAGCTACATATAACCAATTTGTAACTTTTTAATCTAAATTATTTTGATGTTTTGTGTGCAACCTTAGATTCCTTTAAATGTACACTAATAAATACCAACCATCCAATGAAGTAATGTTTTGAATTAATACTTGGAAATAAGGAGTAAATTCTTTTCCTTCTCTCCCAATGCTTATTTAAGACGTCTTTTTCTATGAGGTTTCGGTTATTGAGTATGCTAAGGTCCTTTCTAGAATTTTGTTTGAACAAGCATATATAACTGGAAGTTTCATAAAGTTGTGGTCTTCCTGGCGGCAATAATAAGAAGAATATATATATATATATATATATATATATATATATATATATATATATATATAACAAGAATAATTATTTTATAATTTTTGTTTTTCAATATATAACTCGTACTCTTACAATGGCTAAGACGGTCTATATTTTTGTCACTAAGTTAGTCGTTGAGGTAGCGATGAATATATCTGTTGCTAGTCTATCGCTAATGTTCTATCGCTATTTTTATCGTTGGCTGGTCGAAACAACGTTTGATTAGCGACATAAATTAAACATCGACATATAAAATAGCGACGAAAATATTAGTCGTTGTTTAGGCACTATTATGGTTTAGCGACAAAATATGTCAAAATAGCAATGGAAAAGACAATCGTTGATTTACTATATTTTTGTAGTGGAAATATGATGCTACTGTTTCTATTCTTCACAACATATTTAATCTATGTTGTAATATGTTGCAACATACACTAGAATTGCAATTATTGTAACATATTTTTAATTTTTTTCTAAAGTTCTTTTTAACTTTTTTTCTCTAAATTAACAAGTGTAAATATCCGTTAAATGACTTAACTATAAATATTTCGGTAAGAAACAGTAGTGGAAAAGACAATCGTTGATTTACTATATTTTTGTAGTGGAAATATGATGCTACTGTTTCTATTCTTCACAACATATTTAATCTATGTTGTAATATGTTGCAACATACACTAGAATTGCAATTATTGTAACATATTTTTAATTTTTTTCTAAAGTTCTTTTTAACTTTTTTTTCTCTAAATTAACAAGTGTAAATATCCGTTAAATGACCTAACTATAAATATTTCGGTAAGATAATTGTTCCTTTGCAACAATGAATAAAATATAATTTAATATATTCAACATAATAATTTCCCTCTTTTTTTTTTCATTCTTTTTTGAGAAAGAGAGAGGAAAAAGAAAAAAGAATCAATGTAATATTATATTACTACAACCGAACATTTGTCTGCAAATTATCAATTTATGCACCTAATTTATAGTATTTCTATGGAATATTTTAGCAAATATTTCCATTCAGAATATAAAAACGACGTATACTTTAACTTGTTTTAAAACCTAACAAATGTTTCTATATTTTACAAAATAGTCAAACAATCGGTTGAAATAGTGGGACTCTATACTTTAAAATTTTAATTTTTTCATACAAAGAAATATGAACATTTGATAGTTTCTAAAATAGTAGAAATATATGCTTAGTTTGTATAATTTAAGTGGCTTAAAACTCAGAATACACGCTTGTACTTTCCTTCGATTTAAATATGTATGTAGAATAAATACAGAGAATTTGGTTTAGGCAGCAGGCTTCTCCTCTCTAATGATTGGCTCAACTGCACAAAACCTGAAAAATCTAATGAATAGATTTGGTCAAGTGGCAAACTCTCCATCCCATCTTCGAAGACTAGAGCCACTTGCTCATTTGCACGCTCTATCATGTCTGCTCTCAAATAGTTCTGGTGTACGTATGAGCACTGGCGTTGCGTACGTGTAAAGTGCAGCTACTTGCAGTGCTCCCCCCTCCCTCCAGAATTCTTCTTGTCATCTCCTAAATAAGTTAATCAGACCAAAGAACCCATGTGATGGAGCCATGGCTCAGCCTGTGGACGGATGTTTGCAAGTAGAAGAACCAACGCTCACGTTGGCTACAATGCTGCCAAAATTGACACTGATAACGAGCACTAAGCATATGGCCATAATATTAAACACACACGAGTATAGTTTCTGCACATATATCTACACGTATTTTTCGATATTGGGGCAGAAATAGGACCAGCATGTTAGGGTTCTTGGGAAAAAAAAAATCAGAAAAATATAATTGGTGGAATAATGGACACGTATTTTTTTTATTCATTTCATTCAGTTTTTCCAATTAGATAAATTATTTGGAAGGCAGAAAATAAATCTAAGTCTCTCTCTATGCTGGAGACAATAAAAATAACACAGGTGTTAAAATTAGCAATCAAAATTTTACACAAAATGGAAGAAAACTGTTTCTCGAAGCAGTTTTGAGAGTACAAACAATGAAATTCAAAGAGGAAAGATTTTTTATTTATTTTTATTTTTTATATAGTGAGTCTTCTATATATATCTTATTGTGTCTGAAACAGATTCTAGTAACCGAAGTTATGTCCATCCTAGCCCAGGAAGAGAGACAGGGGTGAATGTTTGCTCTCCTCCTATAAGGACATTATACACTACTTTTGTAATGTCATGTTTTTTTTTTCGATGTGTCATATTTTTATTAGAGGAAAGGGTAAGAGCCGACCCACCGACTCCATGTTAACAGCATAGTTTATGCAAGTTACTAGTTCAGATAATGTTGTATTATTTCTTCGATGCCTCAAAAGAAAGAATAAGTTCTCGGTCCAAGTAAAAATGCACATCAGCTGCCAACCAACCCCCAACTTTTACCGAAGCAAATATCACATAGGGAAATGGTGGGCAGGGCAGCCTCGTGGGTCCGAGTTCCCGTCACAGCTAGCTGGGGCTTCGGATTTGCTACTCGATCGGAAAGTTTGAAAGTGCTGATCACTTCAGCTAGCTTTAAACCAACTTTTATTTTTCTTTACTCGATTGTAGGTGCGACGGGATGTATCATGTCTGCCACCAGTTGGTGTCTTGTCGGCCGAGCCCCCAACAAGAATGCAGTTATTTGGGCTGTCCCCGCACCCCCCTCCTCATTCGAGTAGCCCAGCCTGAGCTTGCATCTCTTCGTACGTGCGTGCTTCCCCTACCTCCTTTATTTTTAGATCACATATGAATAATATATATAATCAATTCTTTTTGCATTATCTTTAAGTCTTTTCCGTTGTGATAGAACATCGTCTTCTTCTTCTTCTTCTTCTTCTTCTTCTTTTGCTTTCACCGAGTAGTGATACCGAACTTGTCGGAATAAAGTGAGTGTTAAGTGGTCGCGGAGAGATCTCAGTGCTTCATGATTCATAATCGTACGTGATTGAGTCGAGTGTAGCTAGCTAGGCCTTGATTAGATGGGAGAGATATTGCTTGATTTGCTTCGGTTTGCTTTGCTGCTAGCTAACACTTCATAGTTCATAATCGTGTAATCAAAGTAGGTTAGCCAATTGTGTAGCTGGACATAATAGCTCAATAGTTGGGATATATAGACGTACGTGGCCTAAGAAAATGTACGTAGCTTGATCATACCAACTGAAGAACTCATCATTTTCTGGATACTATTAGTTTCCTGGATCTACATGACAAATTCTTCTACTATCCGACAAGTTATATATATAATTGGAAAACAAAATACCTCCTTGTTAGAGCCACCGATGGATGGATATATAAACCCCCTCCAAATTGGTCCCTAACGAAACAATATAACTAGTAATCAAGTTCTTCGTAGAGTTGCATAATAGGTGAAGCCCCCTCGTCTTGTTTCAAACAGTTCACTTGAATCACTTCTACATTTTAATCACAGACTAGTTAAAAAGTTGCAGTATATATAGGTGAAATCGGATATCTTGACCTGTTGCAGATTGTCCACCTCTTAATTTTTGTCTGTAGATGTGAGCATAATTCCTCTATGCAAAGGACTTCTCAAGTCTAGATCTATGTGATGGCCTTGATAAAAAGTAGAAATGACCATTGAGTTTAGTATAATTCTCTGCGTGCTAATTGTTCCTTCCCATCAAAAGTTTCAAGTACAGATAATGTAAATGTTTAGAAAAAGTTGAATTTTCATTAATGAATAGTACAAGTATATATAATACAAGTAAAGCTAAAAGAGAGAAGGTAGAATAAAAAAGAGAGATATATCCTAACTAAAATATTATCAGCTAGAATATGGTTACAACAAACTAAAAGATAATAGCAAGACTAAGTCTTGATTTTATCTTCAACAAGCTTTATCTTCAACATGTCCCTGCAAGATGGACGATCAATCGGATTGGCAAATCTTGGATATCAACATTTCAAACCAAGATCAAGCCAACAACTTTGTAAGAAATCCGCAAGTTGGTCGCCCGTGGGGACATGAGTGACGCGAAGAGTACAATTGTGAACTTGTTCACGAATGATCGTGATAGAAAAGTGCTAGATGATTCATTCTGGAATGGAAAACCGGATTAGCAGCAAGATGCGTGGTACCTAAGTTGTCACAATAAATGACAGGAGTACAAGTGGGCTGAATACCAAGTTCGCCAAGGAGATTTTGAACCTACATGAGTTCGGCAGTGGTAGAGGCAACAGCCTTGTACTCGGCTTCTGTAGATGACTATACTAGAGACTTTAGCTTCTTGGAGCTCCAAGTAATTGGGGTGCAACCAAGAAAGACTATTTGATCCATTGTAGAAGTGTAGTCATCCTTGTTTTTAGCCCAATTTGCATCTGAGAAAGCATGAAGATGGAGTGGTAAGTGGCTAAAGATTGTGAAGCCTTTGTCGAGAGTGCCACACATGTAGCGAATGAGCCATTTGAGGGCATCCCAATGAGCGCTTCTTGGCTTGTGCATGAACTGAGATAGCTTATTTACCACAAATGCAACATCAGGCCGAGTGAGCATGAGATATTGGAGACTCCCAACTGCTTCTCTATAATATGTAGGAGTGTCAAGTAGTTCATCAGAAGTGAGAGTTAAAGCATTGTTAACCACTATGGGAGTCAAAATCTGCTTAGCATTGAGCATATGCATGCGCTCAAGTAGATCAACAATATACTTATTTTGACTGAGAAAAAGACCATGAGAGGTAGGCGTGACTTCTACTCCCAAGAGATAAGAGAGTGCACTAAGGTCTTTCAAGGAGAACCTGCTAGCCCAACTTTTAATGAAAGCATTTATGTTAGTAGCATTATGACCCGTTACTATAATTTCATCCATGTACACAATGATATAAATAGGTGAAGTGGAATGATGCATGATAAATAATAAAACATTAGCAATCGATCGCTTGAAACCCGAACCAAGAAGAAAGTTGGCTAGCTCTGTGTACCATGCTCGAGGTGCCTGTTTGAGTCCGTAAATTGTCTTGCGTAATTTGCAGACATGAGTAGGAAAGACTATATCCACAAAACCGAGGGGGGAGTTGTGACATATATACCTCATGAAGTATGTCATGAAGAAATGCATTATTAATGTCAAGTTGCCGAAGGTTTACATATAATCAATACCGGGGCATTGTTAGAATCCTTTTGCAACAAGACGAGCACGATAATGTTCTATACTCCCATCAGTTTTATATTTGATACGGAATATCCATTTGCATTTGACAAGGTTACGGATATTTTCGGGAGACACCAAGTCCCAAGTACCAAGCTTATGTAATGTCATGAGCTCATCAATCATTGCTTGCCGTCAAAGAGGATCTTTAAGTGCTTGGGCTAAGGTAGTAGGTTCGGTTGGTTTAGGTTGTAGAGTGGTATGATAGTTATACTTGGAGAGAGAGAGAGAGAGAGAGAGACTTCTAATCTCAGCCTAGCCCCGCTTGTAATATTTCTTGATTATCAATAAAGATATTATTTTTATTTCATACTTGTGTTCATTCAATGCTTTCGCTATGACGACTCCGTGAACTTGTTACCAATCGCATGTTCAGTTATTATTCTGCTGCATTCGGACTATCTATGCGACTCTGTGGCTTAGATATTTCATAGCCTGTTCGGATCATGGCCTTGCGCGAGAACATCTTGTGCTCGTGCTGTATCACGTCCTGATGAGCACGATCGTCCTACGGGAGCACTGACGCTGTGATTCGCGCCTAGCAGGGACAGTCGATCCTGCGAGAGATCGGGATTGACACATTGGTACCGTACAAAGCTTGACCCTCAATTATTTAGTTATTCGTTTGTCTTTTATTTATGCTGATTGTGGTTTTAGTTAACACCTTGAGCTCCTTTGTGGTACTTGTTGCTTTGGGTTCTAACCCCACTGGTTTTTTTTGGCCAGATTATCCTGAGGAGAAATATGATCTACCGTACTTCCAGCAAGATGGCTCACACTCGTAGGACTGCAGCCAAAGCTTGCGAGTGGGTTTTCTTCTTCCACCCCTCGTAGTGTTATCTCGTTCTGTGGTGTTTAACAAGGTCCAATATTAGCCCTTTTGTTCCGAGATTACTCCTCTGACTTCGGTCAACATGATATATATATTAGACCACGGCTGGTATATTTGATCATGTATAATTATACTCTGCTAGTGCAGCATTTTGTATTCACTAGCTTTATGATCATATGTGACATGTAATTTGGGATGCCTCTTTACTTTCATGTATGATATACTCTTGATATTGTTGTTGATGGATTGAGATACTAGGAATTGTCGACCTTAGGACTGACGTCATAGCATGCTAGAGTCCACTCATTTGTCTTCTAGACAACCTTAGCACATTGTGACTTACTTTGATATTCTATAAGGTATGGTTGGCCATGTCAGTTCTCGTATTTACTTAGTATTCTGGGAGCGGAGAGTGATAAGGTTTTAGTGGTGGCCCATGCAGGTCGGTTTTTCAGACTTGTGGGGGACTCATCTTGTTAGAATCTTAATCCTTTACTTATCTTCGATTGAACTCGACTTGAACCTGCACCTTCCCGTTTTCCTAGAATTAAAAATTTGCTCGACATGATTATTCCATTCTCATCCCTTGTTGATTGCTTTGTGTCCTTATCCTTCTGGGATACCCCACCCGCTCCTCCTTCTGAGGGTTCTATATCTCCAGTAGTTCCAACAGTTCCAATAGTAGAGAAGAACCAGACTTCGTTGTTGTCACACCCCGATCCCGTAAGGGCCGATCGTCCTCGCTTGGTCCCTACAGAACCGATCGTCCTCGCTTGGGCGCGATGTTGTGCAAGACTAAGTTTTGCTTGTACCAAGCATAGTACCTGCATAAGACACAAGCTAGACAAAAATACACATATATATAGGCACATGATTCAAAATGCAGAGAACCAAAGTTGAACATATTTGATAGGAACACAAAATACTTTTTTTATTGAATACTTGAAGATTGGATTACAAAGTACTTGCTTAATTGAGTTACAAAATATGCCATAGATGGCTTACAACTCTTTTTACAAACCCAAAACTAGCCACAACGCCCATACATCATGTCCTTGCAGTAGGACAAAAAATCAAAACAACTAGCAGAAGAGGAGTTTGCACACAGGAGAGGAAAGCTAAGGAAGCAGCACGAGCACGATTGTGCAGGATGGATGCGCTAGTACTGGTTCAAAATGCTCGCTAAGCTCTCGCTACCAGAATCTGGAGATTTGACCACAAACGTGGATCAGTACTACAACATGTACTGGTAAGCGACCGTGGCCAAACTCACCTAGAAATCTACACTAAGTAAGCATGCGAAGCAGACATTATTAGGTGATCTTTCTAGTTGTCTAGTTTCTTTTTAACAATTCCTGCAAAAAAATATAAACAATAAATTGAACCATGCATATGATAATTCTTACCCACGACCGAACGGTTATCCCTACAGCAGACACACAAGTTAGCCACAATTTGCATATATGAATAAACTTATGAATCAATCTTAGCATCAAGTATTAGGTATGCAAGAAGGTAAACCTAGTATGCGCCCTAACTATATAATGGTTCACGGAAAAACCCATGAATAGCAGCTTGGACTACAAACACAAACTAACTATTAGACATGACACCCCCATAATCGCAAGGACTACAAGCCTCAAGGTGTTTCGATTATCTCTCCTAGGCCGAACATTCCCCAGTGCCACAGGAACCCTGGAGAGACTGACCTTGTGCACAAGTTGTTCAAAGATCGATGCAATGAATGTGTTCTATCAATTAATCAATTCTATTGCAACAGTTGAACAAAAAGCTTCTATGTGGACTATCTTCTTTTCGATAGAGCCGTGGCTCTTCAATGAGTTCAATATCGATCAATTCAAACCACAAGAGGTTTTCAATAGGTTCAATGTGCAGCATAAGATAAGTAACGTGCATCAATAAATAGAATGGTTTGCAGTGTATTATATGATTAAAGTATCACTTTTTCCATATCATGCAATAAGTAGTAGAAAATTCTAAGTTAACAAGTGAAACATGTTCATTAACTTATCTTGTTACTGGGGTATCAAATTGAGCATAGGGACATGCATTTTGAGTAGACTAGAGATTCTTTTATTAAGGCGTGCAGACTAAAGGATTCATCGAAGGGCCAAAGTCACTCACCGATTGAATCAAACTAGAGGATGGAAAAAGCCTTATGCAACGGTCACTCCTTGGTTATGCATCCTGAAATTGCAATAACACTTGGTTAGCATCCTTCGATCTCTTTCTCTTACGATTCAAAAAGAATACGTAAGCGAGAAAAATGAATCATGAAAACCAAGTCATCAAAAGCAAGACAAAATACAAAGAAACACAAAATCAAGCAGGAAAACAACCAACAAAAACTCTTGGACTTATTTCAATAGAAGCCGTTCCATCAATTTGAAGGGTTTATTGTATTTCGTCCGTGTTGATTTGGCGGTAAGATTTTCCCGAGACTCGATTCTCGAGTCAAAGTAACAAGTGTTCCATAAGTAACCCACTAGAAACAAGGAATTACATAATACCCCACTGAGAAGAAGTTTTGTCCTCGAAACTTAAGAGATCAAGGAGTCGAAGATCAAGGCATCAAGAGGTCAAAGGAATCAGACTTACCAACATCGTGTCCGCTCGCATCATGCTTAATATTTAACTGATAAACTCTAGGCCTTCTAGTCTGATCAGTTTGTCCATTAGCTTGAACTAGGGCTGGTACAGGATTCTGATCCTGGCCACGTCCGACATTCTCGTTGCTGACACGTGGTGCGGACCTCTTGGTCGGACAGTTTCTCAGAAGGTGGCCCATTTGGCCGCAGTTGAAACATTCACCTATAGCACAAGTTTCCACTACGTGCCCTGGTCTGCCACAATTGCTGCACTCAAGTCTAGGGCATTGTCGCCCTCTATCTTCTTTCCTCCATCGTGATATCTTTTGGTAGGAGGGTTTCGAGCAGCTGGTGCCTTCTCTGGAATACTTCATGGTGTGAACTGCTCATTTTGCACCGCTGCCTCAAAGGACTTAATGTATGAAGTGCACTCCCTATTCATCACATCCTTTCTAAGTTAATCATTTAAGCCCCCGATGAATCGGTACATGTGGGTCCTCTCGTTAGAATCATTTTGTTAGCGAACTTAGCAAGCTTGGAGAATTTTGACTCATAATCTTCGACGGACAAGCTCCCTTGCTTAAGTTCGATAAATTCGTCTTCCTTTCTTTGTCTGACGGCTGGAGGGAGGTACTATTCCATGAATGCATTCTTGAACATCCCCCAAGTGATTTTGCCTTCTATGCGTCTTGTGGTAAGATCTAAATTCTTGATTTGCCACCAATCGTGTGCACATAACCGCAGCTGCATGGCTGTACACGCCACCCTCTTATCCGCAGATATCCCAGCAAACTCAAACAAGCCCTCCAACTTGGCGACCCAGTCCATCACCTTATCCGGCGCGACCCTGCCTTCAAACTCTGGAGGGTTCAACTTCAGGAACTCGGCGCCTTTAAAGGTAGACTTCCTGGCCGCTTGTGGAGGTTCATCTGCTTCTGCTAGGCCAGCTTCTTGAGGCCCGGGTGTGGCTGCCACAGGTATCGCGATGGTTCCTGATGCACCACTGTTGGCCACCAATGTTATTACTATTTGAGTCAGGGAGTCAAGCTGTTGTTGCTAACCAAGGCTCTAGCATCAGTCCATTGCTGCTGAGCTTCGAACCTTTCCTGTTGGCCTTATATCGATCATTCTGATTTTTGAACATAGCAATCAGACTATCGATTTGGTCATCGTTCACGCTCGCATCACGCGATGTCCCTTGGTTACCTGTTTTAGTCATCTTGCTAAAAAATAGAGTAGCTTGCATTAGTGTCATAACGTATTATGGACTTATTGTATGGGATGTTGAGTTTTCATACTTTTCAAGATCGGGACATTAACACCTTCGATTTACTTACATAGATTCGCAATCATTTTTGAAATTCGGGACTTTTGAAACCGCTTGAAAACTTATATCATTTTTGAAAATGATATTTGAAGAGGCTAGGACGTAAAGACGTGCTCTGATACCACCTGTCATACCCCGGTCCCGTAATGGCCGATCGTCCTCGCTTGGTTCCTACGGAGCCGATCATCCTCGGTTAGGCGCGATGTCGTGCAAGCCTAAGTTACGCTTGCACCAGGCATAGTACCTGCACAAGACACAAGTTAGACAAAGATATATATATATATATATATATATATATATATATATATATATATATATATATATATATATATATATATATATATATAGGTACAAGATTCAAAATGCAGAGAACCAAAGTTGAACACGTTTGATAGGAACACAAAATACTTTCTTTATTGAATACTTGAAGATTGGATTACAAAGTATTTGCTTGGCTGAGTTACAAAATATACCATAGATGGCTTATAACTCTTTTTACAAATCTAAAACTACCCACAACTCCCATACATCATGTCCTTGTAGAAGGACCAAAAATCAAAACAACTAGCAAAAGAGGAGTTTGTACACAGGAGAGAAAAGCTAAGGAAGCAGTACGAGCATGGTTCCGCTGGATGGATGCGCTAGTACTGGTTCAAAATGCCCGCCAAGCTCTCGTACCATAACCTGGAGATTTTTTCACAAACGTTGTCACTACCACATTTTCTAGGAAAGGATATTTTGGTTATTTCATAATTAATTAAATATTGTGCATGTTGAATATTTATTTATTGTATTATTTATTTATTGTTAGATATTAGTTTATTGTTTGGGGCTTATGTTAGTGGACCTAACTAGTTTAGATTAGATCCATAGACTAACATTTATATATAGTTAGAATTGAGCCCAATTATAAGCCCATTCATTAGGAGAATAATTAATTAAATTAAACCCATTAGTCTAGAACCTTCCCTCCTTAATTATTTCTTCATGAGAGATCCCAAGTGGTATTTTAGATATTGTATAGTAGCTTGGGGAGAGGGCTAAGGTGGCCGGCCATGATAAATAGGAGGGAAAATTTTCTCTCTCTTTATTTTATTCCAAATCAAGATCTAGAATTCTCTTCCCAAATTTCTTCATTCCCTTATCAAATTTCACCCAAATTTCTTCCCTAATTACTATTAGAGGCTAGTAGAGCAAGGATCTATAAGGAGGAGCAAGGATCTACAAGTTGAAGACTCATTTCACCCAATTTGGAAGTTTCATTGGGGATCTATCTCTCAATAGGTACAATTTAGTTTTCCCTCTTTAATTAGAGTCTAAATCTGTGTTTTAATAATTAGGAACCACCCCATATGATAAGGCTACCCATAGGAATTAGAATTAGGTTCAAATGAGGCCTATGGAGAAAGTTATGGTATATTTTGTGTCAATTTTGAAAGAATTCCGAGATTGACACATGTTGTATTTGTCAATTGGTCAATTAGACCAAATTGACATGTGTTTGATTATGTGTGGCTATTGTCGTGTCTACAATTGGATACATGTAGGTCGTATCCCAACAATTTGGAGATACGGGTTGATTTGGAGGTTTTCTTTCGACACGGGGGGTTGTGCATATCACATTTTGACACAGACACGTAGATGTGTATTTGACTCTTCGTATTGTTCATAAATACTATTTTAGACTTGCTCGTATCCTTCGGGGTACGTTTGGTTGTGTGGTGGACTCGTATCGCAAGCGTATCATAGATCTAGTGTGATATTGGTGCGATGCACTCCACGTGTTTATTTCATTGTATTTCTAGATTCAATTTGCCTTATGTATAGCTATTAGAATATTAAATTATCATTGTATATGATATATATATATATATATATATATATATATATATATATATATATATATATATATATATATATATATATATATCCACAAACTCATATATATATCTATATATATACATATATATATACATATATAAACATACATCTATACATATGAACAACACAATATATATATATATATATATATATATATATATATATATATATATATATATATATATATATATATATATATATATATAGGGAGTGATTATATGTATATGTTGTCACGCCCCAGTCCCAAAATATCGAGGGACTGGACACGTGGCAATGGCCAGCAGCACACACCGATGGACAAATCCAATTTAATGGATCCATCGGGGCATGCTTAAGCTGTAATATAACAATAAGTAGGTCCAATGATAAATGTCAAGTATCTAGATCTCATCCAACATAACAGTATAAGAACTAAATAGCAAACTGGAATAACTGCTGGAAGTCAAGTTACTGTCGAATATCCAGCAAGAAATAATACTGAGTCGGGTGGAGACAAATCCACTACCGATAAATAGAAAAACAGAGACAAGGAAATATAACTAAGACATGCTAGAAAATAACTACGTATAAGCAGGGCCATCAACTGCAATCGTACCCTCGTCTGGTGTCGGTCCGTAAAGTTGCGGGTGCTCCTCGTCTGCTAAATCTGGAGAACAAAACCAGGTCCTCAGAGGGACGTAACAAGATACAAAAGAATATGAGCCAAAAGTACAGTAAATGAACATACAAGATAGACAGGAAAGTAAACACAAGAAAGCAAACAAGATACGAGAAATTACTGCATCTAAGATGGTGGCGTACCGATGATGCTATCAAACATGACTACTAACAATCGGGATAACCGTAACTCAATGGGAGATCACGGTCCTATAGAAAGTAGGCCAATGGGGACTCCCAATCTATAGTATAGCTCTTTCGCAGCCCTATGGGAGCTCACGAATGAGGTAGTCAAATGAACAAGTCTCTATTGCCGCACAATGGGTACTCACAATCGAGATTGCTCAAGTGTAGTCAATGCCCAATAACAATCATCTAGGAACTAAAGAAATCAGTCGAGTCAACTCAAGGAATGTAGAGTAAACATATACCATCATAATATGTCTATGGAACAAATAGTGATCCATGGAAAAGAATAAATAATATAAATGCACGTAAAACGAGAAAATAAGACTAGAGCAGCAGGAATAAATCAATATGAACAACGCATCAAGAAACTATATATGACAAGAAATAACAGCTGAAAAGGGAAGCATGCAATTAGTGTGCAAGAGTCTTGCACGACAATGTATAAATATGTCAAGAAAATAAGTAGCAAAACTGCAGGGTTTGGCAAGGTATACTTGCCTGGGGTTCTGGCTCCAATTGTAGCTCTGACTTCTGCGGGGATTGCAGGCAGTACTCCGGTTGCTGAAATAGACATCACCATCAGATCCAGAAAATATTAATCAGCTAGAAATGCTTGTCCTTGAGTCCAATTTAGAGACAAGGGCAAAAACGATATTTTCGGGTCAAAGCGGGGTCCACATGTGGCCCGCTTCGCACCGGAAAGCGTGCCAGGGTCAAAGGTCTCTAAATTCGCCAAACTTAGTGTCAACAGGTCAGAAACAATGATACGAACCCAACGAAACTTCCAGAATTGGATTTCGGTGAGCCGATCACAAAATTGCCCGTCAAGTGGAGCATGTGGGGCCCACGACACGCAATTTTGTCAACGTTCTCAGAATCGAACCAAACTTGGGTCACAGGACCAGCGTATTGCTACGAGTCCGATGGCACAAGTTTCGTTTCGATCCGACGTGTGTACACAAAGTTAGGACGTATTCCAGAACTGACGGATACGGGACGGTGTCCGCGAATACGCGTTGATTCCGGTGTGCACGCACACCCGAATCGACTTCTGCAAAATCCTACCGGTCCGTATCAACGACGCGCACGTATCTATGAAGACCGCACGCGATCAAATCGTCCCGTTTGGCGGGGCATACCCAGTTCCGGGGTAAATCAGGGCGTTATTTTTCCTGTTTTTGGATCGCGGTTCACGATCGCCACAGGACGTGATGCCCCGAGCGGGTTGTACGGGTACCGAGAGGGCCACGCAGGGTTCGCGACGCAATAGACGGAATCGAAAACAGAGCTACGAGAAGAAAGATACAGGTACCTGAACAGGGCTCGAGAAACCGAAGTTTTTTGTGTCCGACACGACGCGAAGCGTCCGTGTCCGAGCGACCTAGGGTTAGGGTTCGGGGAGGCTGGCCGGAGCTTGAGGCGGAGGGGCGGCTCTGCGGCAAGGGCGGGCCGGAGGGGCGGCGCTAGCGGCGCGCCGGAGCGGGCGGGGCACTGGCGGAGCCGGCCGGAGGCGCTGCGGCTGCGCTCGGGGTCTGGTGCTGAGGGAAAGGAAGAGGAGAGGGAGGAGATGGCGGCGGTGCTGGCGGGGCGAGGTCACGGCCGCGCTGGCGGGGCGAGGCGGAGGCGGCGGCGCTGGTGCGGTGAGGAGCGGCGGTCGGAGTCGGGTAGTGACCGGAGAGGGAAAAGTCTGGGGGAGTTATATAGGGGGAGGAGCGAGGCGGGGTAGGCCGGGCTAGGCGGCGGCGGAGAAAGCGGGCAGCGCCGGGAGACGCGGGCGGCACGGGGGACGCGGGGGGGGGGGGAGAAGGTGGAAGCGGGTCGGTCGGGTTCGGGTCTGGCAGACCCGACCCGACCCGATAGCCCATGGGCTGGGCTAGGATTTGGGCTTGGGCTGGCTGGGCTGGATTATTTCTAAATAAATAGAAAAAAGGTAAACAATAATAAAAATAGTTTTGAGGTGATTAAAAATAGGTCCGGGGCCCAATAAATTCCAGAAAAATTACCCTAAGTCTAGTTTTATTTTACACCCAAAAATATTATTTTCATAATATTTTAATAGTAATTAACAGCAAATAAAAATTATTTAATTACCAAGAGCCTAGATTTTAATTACAGAAAAATCCCAAAAAATTTCAGAAAATTGTGAAAAGTCCAAATTAATAATTCCTGAAAATCAGGGGGCTTACATATGTATTGTTATGCATTTATATATGTTTATGTGTGTGAATGAGAGTGTCATATATATATGTATATAGATGTATATATATATGTATGTGTGTATGTTACATATGTTTATGTATATATATATATATATTATGTGTGTGTGTGTGTGTGTGTGTGTGTGTGTGTGTGTATCTAAGTGGTTATATATATATATATATATATATATATATATATATATATATATATATATATATATATATATAGAGAGAGAGAGAGAGAGAGAGAGAGAGAGAGAGAGAGAGAGAATAAGGGAGGTGAGATGGCACCTCACTCTAAAAACAAAGGTGGCGGTAACGTGACACAATCTCAACCACACAAACGAGGGGAGGGGGTTAAGTGCAAATTGCCAATTATGAAATGTGTGGTTGGGATTGTGCCACGTCACCGCCACCCTTGTTTTTAGAGTGAGGTGCCATCTCACCTCCCTTATTCTCTCTCTCTCTCTCTCTCTCTCTCTCTCTCTCTATATATATATATATATATATATATATATATATATATATATATTTATGTGCTTATAGTTGTGAGTGTTTGTGTGTGTGGTTGTGCTTGGATGTATGTGAGAGGTATCGGGCAGTGCATCAGCAGAGCTAGAGCACACAGGGAACTGAAACTGCATAACTATGGCAAGCAGCATCATGTATTAGCAGAAGCAAACTGCAGTGAAGAAGCAACTGTGTAGTGCAACAAATCAGTGGAACAGCAAGGGCAGCAACAACATTCAATGGCAACAATTGTAACGCCCTGCAACCGCACGATACGTTACGCTGAGTCAGATTGAATGAGGCAATAGCTGGTTACATTTCAATTTGTTGGATTTGGGAACAAGTATTTATTGAGTTGGTTTCATGTGCAGATCACTAGCGGAGTTTGATGGAAATCAGATGTTCGTTCAGAGCAGTACTGAGATAGCTGGATTGGAACGATAATACCGTCTTCCTTAGTCCGATCGGTCAGATAATTTGGAAAGCACGGCCTGCTCGCACGGTCATACCAATTGAGTAGATCGTACTTTGCATCGGACCACGGGTTCAAGGGATTGGCCGTATCAGCAGGACATGATGTTTAACAGAATCAACTTGGTGAGTGGGCTCTGTCCCTTCTCCTCTACCCCTTCATGCCTAATAATATGGAAAACACGTAAAGGCTTGAACACTTGGACTGGAACTTAAAAATCACTACACTGAGGCATGCATAGAGTGTACGTCATTTGCTTGGATTGCTTTGTGGCTTGAGTTAGTTTTCGCGTTGGATAGTTGGAGCTAGAGTTGGATTATATATTTGGGGCAGTTGGAGAACAGTTGGCATTATAAATCTTGGTTGCAACATAGGAAATTCGGGCGAGCGAGCGTGCATCCGTGCACGAGTATCACTTGGACGCTTTGTCATACAAAGCGTGCAGTTGTGGTTCAAAACCGGACAACTGCATCAACGAGGGCATTGTGCCACAGTTGGGACATTGTGCCGTAAGATGTTTTGAACGAGGGGTGTTGCACCAATTGAAATACTGTGTCGAGAAGCGGCATTGTGCCTATGAGAATAACTTGAGATTTGTGCCTTGGGCTATATGTTGGAGAATTGGTTATGGATAATTGGTTGGATAATTGGTTGGATAGTTGGTTGGATGAGTCTAGGATCGTTTGGTGGGGCGAGAATGCTCGATTCTCTCATCATACCTACTTGGTATCTGCATTGGTCACAGACAACCTTTGTTGCATGGGCTTTGGTCTTCTCGAACGGGAAGGCTCTGGGGTACCGGGACCGTTAGGCCATGGTGGAGACAAATTGGTAACGTGCCTCGGGCGCGGTGTCGACGGTTTAATGCGATTCAAGCGGGCTCGCTACTCAGCGCTATTTTGAGTAGAACTACAATTGATCAGTCCGATCAGTCCTTTTTGGCTTGGCCAGTGACTTCATATAGATAAGAGTTGGTTTGCTTTGCTTTGGTTTGGTTTGTGCTTTTCGCGTAGGCGGCGGCCACCTTGTCTCGGCAAGAGTGTGCATATCGAGATTGGATTCTAATGTTTGGATTGAGGATGGATATTGAGGCTTGGAAATGGTTTGATAGGTTCTTGTGTTGCTTGGGTTTGAGTAGGATGGGTTTCATGCTAGTTTCCTTCGAGTTGTCTATATATTGCTTGTCTATTGGCTTGAGTTGAATGCTTGCATGCCTAATCTGCTTTACAGCTTTTCTTAACATGTCATACCCTATGCCATGAAACGAATCTAGGATTCAACTAGAAAGATCACCATATAACTGTTTGCATTTACTATTTTACTTAGTGTCAGCTTAGACGAGTGGGTTACCCCGCTCACTAGTACGACTGTGTACTGACCCACGCTTGTGGGCATTATTTTGGGTACGCAGGTGTAGTGACGCTGCTTGGATATACGGGACATAATGTATGAACGGTAAGTACCTTTGTGGACTAGAGAAAGAGCAAGAGTATTACAATTGCCTTTGTGGCAATCTCCTTTGTGGCAATTTTATTTGGACCCTATCGAGAGCTTCACTGCGTATACTCTGATGTGTACTTGGTATACAATACCTGACTTTCACTGCAACTTGGTCATTTTGATGATAACTTTGGTGTTTGACAACATCGCCTTGTGCGAGCGCAACTCCAGGCTCGTACGACATCACGTCCCGATGAGAACGATTGTCCTGCGGGAGTGCTGCAACATGGTGATTCACGTTCAGCGGGGACTATTGAGCTTGCGGGAGATTGGGGCGTGACATATTGGTATCAGAGCACCTGGTTCATTTCTTCGGACTTGGTCCTTCATTTCATCACAAACTCTAAATAGCTTCCGCGTATCGTTTAGCTCTTGGCTCTACTCAGTGCCATATTGGATGGTTTATGCAATAAGTCTGTATATTACTGGTTGTGGCTGCATGTTATTCTTGGTTGCGTTGCTTTTATTGGTTTTTTTAGATCGTTTAGCAAGCGAGTGCGTTGTTGCATTTGTGTAGCAAGTTGAGAGGTATCGTTGCATTGTCTTAGCTTGTCGTTCGGGGAGTTTTTTATTGCATCAGTGGATCAGTTGGTTGCAGACGAGATTGGTTATGCGACATGTTGTGAGTAGAAGCATTGGATTGAGAATAGATCGTTGCACGAGTTGCTCGTGTAGCGAATGTGTTGGTTGGAAGTTTGATTTTTGGCTGGGTATATCACATAGAGCATTGGTTGAGCAGGTTTGAGTTTGGCTTGGGGATATCAGGATAGTGTTGCACGAGTTGCTCGTACAACAAATATAAGGAACAATTGGGTATTAGGTTTGATTACTTGGAAGAGATCTCGTTGCATGGGATTGCTCGTATAGCAAAAATATCGGACGGTTTGAGAATAGCTGAAAGTATTGAGAATGGGACATGGCACGAGTTGCAGAACGAGATTGATGGAAAGAGTTGGATGGTTAAAGCATTGGCTGAGTTTCGTGTCAGACTTAAGTTGGGAATGAAAGGATCACGCATAAGGGATGGTTCAATCGAATCTTGGGTTAGTGCAAAGGAATCGTAATGCGAGTAGCGACTTGATTCGGAGTGGTATATGGGATACCACATAGTGAGCAAGGCATTAAAATATTTTGGATAGACATCAATGAAAATTGCCTCAACGGACTCGGGTAATAGGAATATAAGTTGGTTGGTGCACATCGACTGAGTTAGGAAGAATAAAAAATGGAGCAAGCGAATGTTGAGTTGAGCAATCAAGAACGGACTTGTGAAAATGGAAGTATCGTTGGACTCGAAAGATTGACGAGATCGGAACAAGCAATGGAAAGAGTGTCTGGAAATTTGGGGGATTGAGGCAGACCAAGTATTAGAAACAGTTGAGATCGTTCAAATAAAAAGCTGAATATCAGAGTTCACTTGCACGATTTGGAAGTTCGGTGGAGCATTCATGAATGCAAAGAGAGAGTTGAGCATGAGGAACAAATAGTTGGGATACGCTTGAGCAAAGCGATGGACGAATAAAATAATAGCGAGCACGGACTAAATTTGGAAACACATTGGAGCTGTTGGTTGAGCAATAAAACATGTTCTGGTTTGGAGGGGCAATGGGATGGATTAACACGAACTAGAAGTATTTTGGATATTGGTGCTCGGAAAGTCTGACTCAGGTTTAGAGAAAGTGAAAAATTTGGCGAAATGGTGCAACGATGGTGGACGAATTCTTCGGAAGGCATAAACGGGCATAAGGCAAGTACTGAGGCGGATTGAGGCAATAAGTAAAGGCAACATGGATTTGAGATTTATGTTGGAACTAATGCACGAGACATTGAAAGAGTGTGGACTAATCGGAACATAGAGAAATCAAGACGAAAGCAGGGATTGTGGCAGATGGACTTTTGAAGATAGCTAAACTAGAGAGCAACGTTGGAGCAAATAACGGTGCTGCTCGAGCAAGTTAGACGTGCATTGTGGAACATGACAAACAGATAAGAATTGGAGCAAGTCTTTGGTTTCAGGAATTATTGCAAGTGGTAGTGCGAGAAGTCGAACATGGCAGTTTAAAATTTTTGATGGATTCAGGGCAAAACGACAGATCGATGGAAGATGGTTTCAGCGAGTGCAGTTCTCGAATTGTGGCTTGGATAGATAGCAAGATTCTAAATGGTTAAGCAGCGTTTGGTTGAAAGATTCGTCAGAGGGAGTACATAAAGTTCTCGGAGTCAGAAGTTTGTTCGGATGGAATGGTTGGATTATGGCTCGGATTTGCAGAGGAGATATAGCATGGTTCGTAGTAACTGTCCATCGTGATGACTTACAATAATCGAGCGTAGCTTCGGGGCAACTGACCCTAGCGACTTGACCGCCAAATCAGAGGTGAATATTGTAGACCAATAGAATGACTCTTGCGGCGGCGCATTTGGGAATGCATCGAGGGCAGATGTGAGTAGTGTGTGTTGGAGATTGACCTAAGTTATTGAGTGTTGGATTTGAGAAATCCTTGGGATAGCCTTCAGCTGAAGATGCAGCCGGAAGATCGAAGCGATATTGGGAATGGCCTAAGTCAACTGATGAGATTCGGAGTCACAGATTTTGTCACTACCACATCCTAAAATAGGAGTATTTTTGTCATTTTATTTATTATAAGTATTGTGAGTATTTATTTTAAATAATTGCAAGATATGTGTATAGATATATATTATATATATAGTGTTCTTTAATGCATGAGGTAGTAGACTAGGCTTAGAAGCCCACTAGATGAACCCCTGACCAAATATAGGATTATGAATTTAATTAGTATTTATTCAAGATTAAATATTGGGGATTATATTTAT
>JAYESA010000003.1:137763625-137771125 GCA_036927795.1 Iris macrosiphon | reverse complement strand
TGATTCTGACACTATGTATAAACGCGTTTGCATCATCGAGACCAGTCACGAGGAGTCATGATTAGAATCCATCGTGCTAGCTGGGGATAGGAAGATATTAGTAGATTATGTGATGATATCCAACTCTACATGAATCATAGCTCACCCCACACCTTACGTCGGGTGCAGCCTGACCATTACATGCCTCATAGCCTGTTATGTATGATTAGCCTGACTATTGCTCGCCTCATAGCTAACTGGATGGTTAGCCTAACCTTACATGAATCATAACTAATCATATGTAACAAGCCTGATCAGTCCCAAGCCGATCACATGGTATACTGATGTTTCACACACTTAGCTAGATATTCTAGTCATGTATTTCCAGTTTATAGTTCTAGCATTCACTTATATTCCAGTTCATTGTTCTAGCATGCCCTTGTATTTCTGTTCATTGCTAGTTGTACCATTGATGACGATATATGCTCTAGTATTTCTATTTCCAGCATTTCATTATCTCCTGTATTTTTTATTACCAGTATTTATATACATCTTGTATTTATTTATACTGTATTATAGTTTTTATCGATATACATGGAACTGCTATTAGTGCTTGTACTTTGCTCCATCCTGACTGGAAATATTTTTCTAGACTGCGACTTAGATGATTTATTTTCGGCATACTTGGAGATTTGGATGTTATTGTTTTCAGGTTAGACTATTTTTTTGTTAGTCATGTGTTATATTTCGTTTATGTTCTCCGATATCTTATCGTGCTTTAGTTCTGTGATTGAGTATTTTTATATTATATTGTGATATCCGTGTCTCCTTATGGAGTTGGATATTCGTGTGAGATTGATTAGCTAGTATTATGACCTAGACAGCGTTCTACCGCCGATGCTGTGACGTAGGCTGGACGTACCCACGTACTCGTGCCCCTATATCGGGTACGGGTTGTGACACATTTTTAGTGGTGGCCCATGCAGGTCAGGCTTCGCAAGTAGTACGATGTCGTGGTAGTGCGACGTCTTAGTTGTACTACTGCGTACCTGCGATAGGATATAGTACATAGGATACTAGGATGAGAGAGAATACTCAATCACAAATTATTTGAGAGATTCCTGGGATGACCCTTGAGAATCTTATTATAATTTCTAATTCAAATCTTTTCCCCTTGTTCCGCCCGCTCTCACTTGTTGCTATTGAATTTGATTATTGCTGATCGGTTGTTAAATTTAATTCTTGGTGTCACTGTTGTCACGATCCGCACCCAAAAAATCGGACATGAGTCGTGGGTACGTCCAGCCTACGCCGCAGCATCGACGGTAGAACGCTGTCTAGGTCAACTATCTAGTTAACAATCTCACGCAATCAATATATAAACCTGTCAAGATCTCAACTCCGAACGGAGGAGCAATATCATAATGATAATCATAAAGTACTCAATTATGAATCTAAGCGCGATAAGATAACACAGAAATCTAACAACTATAAAGTATAAACAACTGCTACTAAAACACCACAACATCAATAATAATAATACAATATCCTGAATCAAATATAATACAAGGTCTCAATCCAAACCGGAGACAAATCCGGTACCAAAAGCTAATAAAAAATAACTGAGGTCCTAGTGATCCCGACCACCAACCCAAAAATTACTCCTAAACTAGAGGGTCCCTGTCTGCACCATCGACAGGCTGAGGTCCATAAAACGTCGGACACCAATCCTCCGGATACTCTGGAAAAAATATGTCCAGTCAGGACTGGAGCAAGTACACCTCTAACAACAGTTCCAGTTAAATGATAAAAACTATAAAACAGTTGTAGCAAGTAGCAAGGTGAAGGAAATAAAATATAAACAAGAAAATATACATATCACTGGTACATAAAGGTAAAGATGCATGAATATCAGAAGCAAGATAGTAATGACTACAAGATATAAGAAATCTAAACTAAGAGTAAGTCTGTGCACAAGAACTTGTAGTGAGTCCAGCATAAAATACATGTAATGAGTCAAGTCCAGAAACTATAAGTGAGACCAGCAAGAAATACAAGAGAGTCCAGACTATAAAGAATGAACTCGTTTTTTTGAAATACCTGTTTCGACATATAAATGGCTAGGGGTAAGTATGGCTCACCGTGCACTAGGTGCACGACTGCTATCATTACAGATTAGACCAGAGGGGGTGATTCCAGTGATTTCAGTTGGGAATGTTTACATGTCTACTCGAGTATTTGCCCGCCCCGACTAGTACAAGTGAATCCAAGACCCGACACATAAATCAAGTATGAGTCCAGCCAGAAACGTGAGTGATGCCTGTAGTGATGCCTGTAGGTGATGCAAGTAGGTAATTCCAGAATAGAGGCCAAAAACATAAAATATATGTGTCGCAAGTAAATGAATCCAGAAATACCAGGCTGTGTCCCGTGTTGTGCTAGAAAAATCAGATGATACTATACTAGAAGCTGAATCATAATAATCATCAGATAATAAAAACTATCAGAGAATGTACTCGCCTAACGTCCTGAGCAACTAACGATCCGAACTGGTGTCGCAAGAACCTATTATGAAAAGCAAAGTTAAACAGGGTTTTAAAGAGTTAAATAGATATAAAATAGCTAAAAATAAGCTTCTAAGGTTGTTCTAGGTCAAACGGGTCAAACCGGTGAAATCTGGGTCAAAAAGTCAACCCAGGGTCCAAAAAGTCAACTTAGGTCAAAACTAGGTCAAACGTTGACTTTGGCGGTCAACCAGGTCAACTACGGTCAACTCTAGGTCAAACTAGGGTGCCCCTAAAATTCTAGGTCAAAACTAGGTCATTAAGCTAATAAACCCTCAAACTCGCCTCCTTGAGATACCAGGATACCCTCGGTATCCGATACCTCGACCTAAGCTATACGCCCCGTCTATACCCCATATAATATATACTAGCTGTAATGCTCCACGTCGGCGTTATGTATCAAGGTGAGTGGGCAGAACTTCGTTCTCTGATTCTTGCACGCCTTAATAATAACCTGAGTTTTTGCTTGCAATGTTTTCTTAAGAGAATGATAGAACCTGCCTTGCATGTTAATGAACGAACTCACCTAGCTTGTCTTTGAAACAAAGTCTGCTTAACGAGAATCCTGAATCGCCTGCTTAGAGTGCATGAACATGTTCACTATCGTCTATGCTTCGAGAGAACCATACTGTGCCTAAACGTGTTCAAGTGATAAGTCGGATTGCCCCGCAACAACGAGTGTATTCTGATGGTTCGTCTCTTCTGCATACTAGAGTTTATTTGATAGTGTTCCATGCATTCGCACGCGGTCGGACAATGGCTTTTGGTGAAGAGCTGAACTGCATGCGTCATCCACCATGGGTCACAGCTGCCATTTGTATCAGAGAAATGAGTCATCGGTATGTTGTTCCACCAGTTGGCGATCCTGAGATACTCGGGGACCGCCCTGCATATAGCTAAGTCATTGTGTTGGCTTGGATAGTGACTGCCCCTAAGATTGTGCATTGTGTGTCTAGCTTTGCATCTGACCCTCGAGTCGCACGAGATACGCTGCGCACACCCTGAAACATGAACGGTTTGCTTGCTTGCTTATTCAATATGAAACTCTGTTTCCAAACATGTTTCCAAACATGTTTCCAAACAAGTAAATCGACTCTGCTAGAAATGCATGAAACGAACCTAGGTAAAACTAGAAAGATCACTAGTAATGTAATGTTTTATAACATGATTACTTAGTGCTCGTTTGAGTGAATGCTTGTTTCTGTTCAGTTGATTTATCTTACCAGTACTTGTATAAAGTGCTGACCCACCAACAGTTTACTTGCTTGCAAGTACTGGATCGTCCGAGGGAGCGATAGGCGTGCCACAGTCCCGAAGACCCGGAATCCTGGTTTCGATTGTTGCTCCGAGAATGCTATCGTATAAGGGGGCATAATGTATGGAACGAACGTGTGCCTTTGCTAAAGGAAACCCAAGTTGCCTCGATTGTCCCGAACACTCAGTTGGCTAATGCATTGTATTGCAACAAGCCCTTTCCGCTGCTTACTCGATTGATGCGATGATAGCCAACTATCAACTTAAACGATTGGCCTTGCACGGGCGCAACCCCAGGCCCGTGCGGCATCACGTCCCCCGAAAGCTCGAATGGGCCATTTGCTTAGCTCCCTTCCTCCCTCGCACCCACGGGACGGGCGCGGTGATTCGCGTCCGGCGCACCGAGGCACGGTGATTCGTGCCCGGTTCGTTAATCCCGGCCGTAAGGGGCAGGGCAGGGCGGAGCGGCGGCCCGGGCGGGTCCGGGGCGTGACAGAAGACATGTCACGCCTCGATCTCCCTCAAGCAATCGGCCGTTCCCGGTAGGCGGGAATCACCCTGGCCAGTGCTCCCACGGAACGATCGCTTAACCCATCCGGGCGTGATGCCGCACGAGCGTAAGCCACGCCCGTGCAAGGCCATGGTTCATTGGCTGGCGGTAAGAGTTCTAAGCCACAGAGCCGCACAGATTGTCCGAGTGCAGCGGAGTCATGAATGCATAGGCGATCGATAACAGGTTCACTGAGTCGACAATATAGCGGAAGCATTGAAACATAAGTTTGAAGTAAAGCAACTCATTTATTGATATGAACATGTGTTACAGGCGGCATATAGCCAAGATTACAAGTCGCTCAAGCCTCTCTCTGAAAGAGTAAAAGCATGCCAAGTGGCTACAATTGTGGAATGATTATATAGGCGATGGTTAGGCGATGCTCCAACATTATGTCTTGTATATGTGCTTCAGTCCCGGATGCACCGTTGCTTCGGAGTAATCTTCACGCCTAAGCACACACGTTGGAGGCATCCGCACCGAACGAGGTTCTCCCGCACCCTGCATACAAACTGGTGGATTATCAGTACATTGAATGCACTGGTGGAGAAGCTACTCGCCCGCTCGACAAATCCAAACACGCAAAACAGGTTTCGTACACAACTATTAAGTTGTCTTTCTAGTTGCCTTAGGATCAGTTTCATGCAAACATTGAATAGCCTAACGTGTCGGCAGTGCACCGTGCAACATGAGAGGAAAAACGGCGAGACTTACCAACTTACCATTTCTCCTTCCCTGTCCAAGGCAAACATGATTAATTCAAGCACGGTAAGTATAAACATTCAGGAGGCATAGCATATGTAAACAGGAGGTTTCTTATAACATGATCGTTCAGGTGTTTAGTTGTTCATTAATGCGATGCAGTGACTCGCACGCGGATAGCCGCTAAGCGAGGATGACTTATCTATATGAACATAATGTCGCTAGCATAGCCATAAAGGATAGTTTAGTCTCAGGGCGAAGTGACGTACAATGCGGGTGGCGAGCCCCGTCGTATATCACTTGCCGGGTAACATACGACTAACATACATCCCGTCCGGATCGGATCGGTCCCAGTGCCACGGTGACCGTCCGCGGAACTCAACATAACATACCTTGTGCACACAAGTTGTCCGCGACAATGCAGGTCAGGGTCTTATCCATATTCCATAGCTTGACATGATAATCATGAAACTTAAACTTAATCTGAACGAGCATATTGCTCCACGAGCTGGGATTCTATCAGTACATAACACGATCCTCGTTCAGATGCATACTTAGCATGATTATCATTCAAGTGTGATTCACGTTCAGTATTCATTCTTGCTTAATGCATTCCCCTGGTTCGGGGATATGCCTTGGTGACCTAATGGTCCCGGATACTTGCAGGTTCATTCAGGCACAGAACGACTACGTAGTAGTCTCCCGGGATTTGGATGAAAACATGATAACATTCAAGCAGACAAGCATGCGTTTCTAAGGAACATAAGCAGGCACGTTTCCTCGGACCCGAAGGTAAGCCGAGAGTTGAAACCGTTAAGGGACTTAGCATGCGAGGGTCTGAATATAAGCAGTATTTCAATTTCTATGTTCTAGCAAGCAATACAAGTTGGGATTATTCCCTTAGCTAGGTGCGTTGGATTTATTAGCATGCAGGGGGTGAATCACCTAGCGACTAGCATGAATATTCCAGATTTTATGTGTGCTATCTAAGCAAAGACAAGTTTACCGTAGCCACCCACCTTAGCGATGATTCGCCTCGGTAGAGCGATACATCGAGCGAGCCTCTGAAAGCCTAAGCTGAATTCCTGTAGGGGCAAGTCTGGATATCCTTTGCTTCTCGTTCGAGGCAAAGCGGGTCGGGACAGTTCCACTTTTGCCGTTTGAGACGGCAGTCCGCTTGAGCGGAACGGGGTGTTACATCCTACCCAACTCAAAAAAAGTCTCGTCCTCGAGACTTACTGAGGACAAGCAGTAATCTAGGGTTTGAGGCAATCCTAGACAAGTCGTTGTACTTGTTCATTTGGATATTCACTTGCACAAGCATCAAAATCAGCATATCGCTTAGACTGGATCGTGCGCACTTTTGAAGTGCACTTCTAACGTGAACACGTCAACCAGCTTAGTGATAGCGAAGTCTTATTACACGAGTTTTACCTATTCTTAAGTCTTGGATGGTGCACTAGTTCAAGGCGTCCCTCGAATAGATGCATTCAACCAAACTTAGAGTTAGTGAAAATCGGACAAGCTACTAGCGATACTCTCGAAGGGTCCGCACAGGTTGGCACAAAGGCCACTCGCAGCATACAACCAGACAAGCAAGCATATCATTCAAAACGCATTTTGAAAGTATTTAGACTTATTGTTGGAACATCCCATCGAGGCATTGAGAGAGAGCGTGCACATAACCCACGAACGAGGTTTCGAAACAGAGATATCGAAATAAAGGCCAAAGGCGTAGAAGCCAGGCTCTGATACCAACATGTCATGCCCCGATCTCCCGCAGGCAATCGGCCGTTCCCGCTAGGCAGGAATCACCCTCGCCAGTGCTCCCGCGGAACGATCGCTTAACCCATCCGGGCGTGATGCCGCACGAGCGTGAGCCACGCCCGTACAAGGCCATGGTTCATTGGCTGGCGGTAAGAGTTCTAAGCCACAGAGTCGCACAGATTGTCCGATTGCAGCGGAGTCATGAACGCATAGGCGATCGATAACAGGTTCACTGAGTCGACAATATAGCGGAAGCATTGAAACATAGGTTTGAAGTAAAGAAACTCATTTATTGATATGAACATGTGTTATAGGCGGCGTATAGCCAAGATTATAAGTCGCTCAAGCCTCTCTCTGAAACAGTAAAAGCGTGCCAAGTGGCTAGAATTGTGGAATGATTATACAGGCGATGGTCAGGAGACGCTCCAACATTATGTCTTGTATATGTGCTTCAGTCCCGGATGTACCGTTGCTTCAGAGTGATCTTCACGCCTAAGCACGCACGTTGGAGGCATCCGCACCGAACGAGGTTCTCCCGCATCCTGCATACAAACTGGTGGATTATCAGTACATTGAATGCACTGGTGGGGAAGCTACTCGCCCGCTCGACAAATCCAAACACGTAAAACAGGTTCCGTACACAACTATTAAGTTGTCTTTCTAGTTGCCTTATGATCAGTTTCA
>JAYESA010000003.1:137716125-137758625 GCA_036927795.1 Iris macrosiphon | reverse complement strand
CAGTTCCATATAGAGCTTCTTTCAATTAGGGTTCCTTGTTGGTGTAATAATTGGTGACTTAAAATTAGGTCTGTATCTTGTATCAGTATTGAATCAGTGTTGACTGAGCATGACTTGTGAGTCTGTAAGTGTTTCTTGGTTGGACATGTGAGCAATAGGCATCAATCTAGAGTTAACCCGTAGCGTAGTACCTTGTAGCAATAGTTCTATAATATGTGTCATTATAATTAGTATTGGTACTATAGGTAGGGGGAGTAAAGAGTATCAGTGAGGGTTCCAGAAGTTAGTATCAAAGTTAGTATGTCAGTCCTGGATAGGCATGAATTCATGTAGTTAGGTGATCCATGTAAACAATTAAGTATCAAGAAAACTTGTGTTGAAAATTAATGGAGCAGGATATTCAATTTGGTGGTTGATACTTGGGTGTATCAATAGTAAAGAAATATATATGCATAAAGGAAATTAATGAGTGTGCCATAGTAGAAGGATACCCATAAGTGTATAAGAGAGTGTGAGAGAATAAAAATACATTGTGCTAAGTAGTGAGACTTGTGTTACAGATAAAAGTAGGGCCTTGATATGTTATTTGATCTGAGTGTACCGATATATGACTAATGATGGATGTATCACCTGATATTGAGGCCAGTGATGTGTTGGAAGAAATAAGTGAAAGAAGTGTTTAGAAATTGTGTGCAGGATGCACAGTGGGTATTGAGTGTCAGTACGAAAGTTCATAAAAGTGGAAGCATGAGTATTACAAAATTCCAATGGTGTGTCACGGGTTAAGGAATATCAAGATTGGTCATGGGAGATATGTAGTATATCACTGATTAGTGTATCAGTCTGTAAAAGGTTTAAGAGAGATACTTATACATCAATCGAGATATGGAACCATATGCATGCCTTTGAGAGTGAAGTAAAACATGTGTATTATAGAAAGTGCAAGTGATCATGAGTTCTAGTGAGTGTGATGAGGTGATCTAATGATGAAGCTAGTGTTACTATACCAAGAGTGCTAGTGTTTCTATGTCAAGGATTAGTTGAGCAATGTGCTAGTAACAGTGAGTACCTTGTGTGATAATATTAGATTGGTGTATCAGTTAATATGGATAGAAAATTATTGGAAGCAATAGTACAAGTAATCCAGGCAGTACAATATTTAGTACACAATTGAGGAGCGTAGACAATTGGTGTATTTGTGTGTACCTTGAGTGTTAGAGACTGTGAGTATTTATATGTATACTTAGATAGATGTGGATTTAAATTTATAATTTGAAGATTGAAAATAAATTTTAATTTTTAAGAATTTTGAGGAGTTGAGATTTTATGTTATTAAAATTTTTGAGGATTCAAATTCAATTCAATAAACATAGTCAAAGCTATAAAGATATTTGGAAGTGATTAAAATTTTATTTCAATATTTGAATATTTGACTTTTGAGGAAAGTATATGTATTTTATTTTAAATTGTTCAAGAAGTTAAATTTTGAGGATTTTATTTTGAGGATAAAATTTTATGGTGGGTAAGAAATGTATAACAGTATATGAGTCGATGAAGTGCATGTGTAAGGATCTGTTGGCTTGAGCATGCCTGAGATGGCACTGCAAACTGACTTGGGTGTCCATCTAGAGTTGTATTAGAGGGATTAGTACTTAGTGTGTTGTTGCACTTGGCGTTCACTTGAGTGATAAGAACAACTAGTATAAACAATTATAGTAGTTAAGAGAGCTAGCAGTGGGTGTGCTAGTAGTAGAAACAGTGGTACCTAAAAGGATAGAGGTATCAAACTTGGATGCATCATTAAACCATGGTTGTGTTAGCAGGTTCTGTTCTTTTCTTCTGTTCCTTTTTCGTCTATTTTATTGATTGATTGATTTCTTAGTACCGTAGTTTGTATCAATGATTCTCTTGCTAGAATGTAGTTAGTAGTACACCCCGACAGAGACTGCAATACCATAACAAAAGTGACCATAACCATGTATGTTTTCTCTAGATTGCATGTTGTATGACTGTAGGTAGAAATTTGTTAGACCTTAATTGTTGGGGGTTTGACCGTAGTGAAGATTAATAAAGAAGATACGACTGGACAGAAAGAGACAAGGTGCCTTAAATTTTGAGGATAAACATTAATTTGAATAAAGAGTTGAGAATTTAATATGGCAGAATTAACGATTTTGTTAAACCATTGATTTTTATGAAGATTATGATATGATTGAATTTGTCATTAAAATTCGAGGAAATTAAGGATATTACCATTATATTTATTTGACTTCAAGATATACATTTTTAAAACTTATGATTTGAATGTTGTATTTGAAGACTTCGTAAGTGTTACAGTGTTAGAGTATTGCGTGAAAACAGAATCGAGAAATAAGATCACTAATGGATTAGGGTATGCATTCAAATTTTTGGGATGAGATTTTTTAATTTTATAAATATGCATTGATTGGATTTCAATTAGAGGATTGAATATTAAATTTTTGTATTTAGTTATTAACTTAAAATTTTTGAGGAGATTGTGATAAGAATGGAATTTGATTTTAAATTTGAAGATTTTCAGGAAATATGATAATTATAGAATTTTAAAAATTTTTGTGAAATAACAATATGGATTTACTTCATGATTATATGGCTTGATGAATTTAAATTTTGATGGTAAAATAAATAAATAAATAAATACAACTATTGAGGACATTAAATTTCGAGGGCGAATTTTTTCTAAGGAGGGTAGACTTGTCACTACCACATTCTAAAATAGGGATATTTTTCTTATTTTATTTATTATAAGTATTGTGTGTATTTATTTTAAATAATTGAATGATATGTGTATAGATATATATTATACATCGCACGTATGATTAACCAGGCCATTATCCTTGTGCAAGTTCCCAAGCCGATCACATTTTAAAGCTGGTACTCACTCACTTAGTCATTAGTATTTTTTGTTCATTTCCATATTGCTCATTCTTGTATTTATTTTCAGTATTTCCTTTATTGCATATCTCTTGTATCTATATGTTGCATCTTGTATATTCACATCTATTTATTGTTACATAGTTTATATCATTTATTAGAACTATTGTTAGAGATGTACTCTGCTCATTTCCTGACTGGATATATTTTTCCCAGATAATACTGAGGAGTGGTACCCCACTCACTATGGGCCTCAGGACGTGGTTGGCTTAGAGCCAGAGACCTTGGCTCAGGAGGATCTCATCCCGATTGAGACAGACGACCAAGAACTCATAGTTTAGTAGTTAGTTCTTTTTGTACTGGATTTGTCTCCGGCTTTGTTATTAGTTTTTTCTGCCTCATTTGATATTATTATTTGTCTCATGAGTTATATTCGTGACTCTTCTATTCTTTTGTCATATTCGTGCTTATTCCATCTATAGATTTGTGATTGAGTATATTCGTATTGTTGGTGGCATTGTTATATCTTAATTATTAGATAGATAGTTTACCCAAACAACGTTCTATTGCCGATGCTGCGGCGTAGGCTGAGCGTTGTTCACTACTTGTATCCCTACACCTGGTGCGGGTTGTGACAAATGTGGGTCAGTACTACAACATGTACTGGTGAGCGACTGTGGCCAAACTGACCTAAAAATCCACACTAAGTAAGCATGTGAAGCAGACATTATTAGGTGATCTTTCTGGTTGTCTAGTTTCTTTTTAACAATTCATGCAAAGAAACATAAACGATAAATTAAACCATGCATATGATAATTCTTACCCACGACTGAACGGTTATCCCTGCAGCAGACACACAAGTTAGCCATAATTTGCATATATGAATAAACTTATGAATCAATCTTGGTACCAAGTATTAGGTATGCAAGAAGGTAAACCTAACATGCGCCCTAACTACATGATGGTCCACGAAAAAATCCATGAATAGCAGCTGGGACTACAAACCCAAACTAACTATTAGACAGGACACCCCCCTAATCGCGAGGACTACAAGCCTCATGGTGTTTCGATTATCTCTCCCAGGTCGAAGGATCCCCAGTGTTCTAGGAACCGCTCGAGAGACTGACCTTGTGCATAAGTTATCCAAAGACCGATGCAATGAATGTGTTCTATCAATTAATCAGTTCTATTACAATAGTTGAACAAAAAGCTTCTATGTGGACTATCTTCTTTTCTATAGATATGTGGCTCGTCAATGAGTTCAATATCGATCAATTCAAACCACAAGAGATTTTCAATAGGTTCAATACGCAGCATAAGATAAGTAACTTGCATCAATAACTCGAACGGTTTGTAGTATATTCTATGATTAAAGTATCACGATTTCCATATCATGCAATAAGTAGTAGCAAATTCTAAGTTAACGAGTTAAACATGTTCATTAACTTATCTTGTTACTTGGGTGTCAAATTGAGCATAGGGACAATCATTTTGAGTGGACTCGAGATTCTTTTATTAAGGCGTGCAGACTAAAAGATCATTTATCGAAAGGCCAAAGTCACTCACCGATTGAATCGAACGAGAGGATGAAAAAGCCTTATGCAATGGTCACTCCTTGGTTATGCGTCTTAAAATTGCAACAACACTTGGTTTGCATCCTTCGATATATTTCTCTTACGATTCAAAAGAATGCGCAAGCGAGAAAAGCGAATCATGAAAACCAAGTCATCGAAAGCAAGACAAAACATAAAGCAACACAAAACCAAGCAGCAAAACAGCCAACAAAAACTCTTGGACTTATTTCAATAGTAGCCGTTTCATCAATTTGAAAGGTTCATTGCATTTCATCCGTGTTGATTTGGCGATAAGATTTTTCCGAGACTAGATTCTCAACCGAATCAAAGTAATAAGTGTTCCATAAATAATCCGCTAGGAGCGGGGCATTACAGTTGCCGATTCATAATCAAGAGCCAGCAACCTCTCAATATCAGTCATCTCTGCCAGTCATACCAGGTCAGCCAGTTCCACTAGTTCCCTTAGCAAAATCGGAGTATTTAAGCTCGCAGGTTATGCTAGAGATGATCAGGACCATGATGGTGACACAGCAGCAGCAACAACAACAATTTCAGCTTCAGCAACAAGTGTTCCTGCTTTACTAGGAGTCCCAGCTAAAGCACAATCGTACCATCCAACACAGTCTTCAGATGTTGTTAGAACTCAACATGAATAGTTTGTCAGGTAAATTCTAAACCAAATACTTGCATCCAGATGGAGTAGGGATTGAAGAAGGACGGTACCAGCCGTTTAGTAAGTCGGCATGTCCAGCCTGGTCTACCGTAGAAGCATCGCAAGGACATAAGTATATAGTCAGGGGGAACACATCAATAATTGAGGGTCGTAAGAGGAATTGTGCACCCCCGTTAGGCTCTTCATTTCATTATCCCTCACCAATATCAGCTTACAGTCATTCGTATCAGTGCTCGGAGGCTCCAGTCATATATTTCTTCTGCGGGAAGGCAAGACACACCAGTGTAACATGTCAGAGGGCTAATCTTCTTTGTCTTCTATGTGGAGCACCCGATCATATGATTGCTTCCTTCCCACGACTATCACCCAGATGACGAGCAGTGTCCTAGACCTCGATACCAGAATATCACCCACAACAGCATCCGGCAAAACCAAAATGATGTACCTACTGTAGAAAGATGGGGCATTTTATATCAGGTTGTTGGAAGGCTAATGGGCGATGTTCTCACTGTTTAGCTATAGGTCATTTTGTTTGAAATTGCCCGCAATTGTCGCCTCAAGAACGACCAGCTATGTCCGGCATGCCATCTCAGACATTTCAGTCACCTCGATTATCAAATCCTATAGTGGTAGACCAAGATAAGCCAATAGTAATAATACAACCATTGGCACAACATCCTCCTCCATCCCGAATGTACAGTAAATAAACAGTATCATAAAACTAAGCAAGACTTGATCATACTAAGTTTGAAACTACGCTAATCATGGTACGTATATGAGAACAACTACATATGTGTGAACTGCCACAAGAAAATAAGGTCAAACCATCATATCCCTCAGGGAACTACGTCTAGACGAGTTAACCCATAGACCTTTGTGGCCACTAGGATAACAACATAATCCTATCCTTCGTGGTCACTAGGTTAAAATAAAAACGAAATAAGGAAAAACAGTTCATACACATATAAGCGTTCTCCCCATCCCGTGGCTCAATCTCTAAAAATATGACAATGGCTCGAGGGTAGTGCAAGTAAACAATGGTGCCTATAACGACGTACGAGAGCAACAAGTCTAGTAAACATGGGCCTAAACATGTGTTCAAAATAACTCCAAGACATCCTATTGCAATATACATCTATGATATGAAATTAAAAGCAAAAAATAGCATGCACAACTACCACTTAAACAAATAATAGTGCAATCGACTTAACGGTAATATGGATAGCCAAGAAAACAAATAAACTGTTAAATACATGTAAAAATTTGGCAAGTTATACTTGCCTGAAATTTTGTCCATTTTTTTACGAGGATGCGGGTACCATAGTTAAGTCCAAGTCTAGCAGTAATCCCAACAAGAATAATATAAGATATATATAATTAATATAACCTTTAGGACTTGATTTGCAATTACCTAATGTTTTAGGGGCTTATGCTAATGTTCTTATATTCATGTCTTCAGCAGATTCCTTGAAATAAAGACCGATACTTGGGATTTGGTTTCAAGGATTTATTTAAGATTTATTTTATTCAAAATAGTATAGGTATATATATAATCATATATGATTATAACATTTGGTTACATTTGTAATTATCTAAAGAGTGGGGATTTATTAGGTTATGCGGAAAGGAGACAAAAGGCTAACAATTTTTAATATAATATTTTATTTTATCAAATTAATAGTATAGATTTAATAAAGGTACTTTGTAGTTAGCTTTTACTTGCTAATTGTTTGGATTGATATCTAATTAAAGTTGAGGGTTTAAATAGAAAAAAAAAATTTACATATCCATTTCAAAACAAAACTTCATGTGCTTAACCAGGAAGAGCTTCTTCTATCCAGTTTTGTTCTCGGATGGCACGATGGCGTAGGTATGCGGGAAGTTGCTTGCACAACTCAAACTCGACTAGGTGCAGGGTGTCGGGTTATTCGCGACGGAGGAGACGCCGCCGAGTCGGTGTCGCGTTGTGCCAGAGGAGGGTCGCGCATGCACGCGGGTGCAGCGCTGGCTAGGTTCACCGAAGTTCTGCGTAACGTCTAGATCGGTGGTCAAAAACTTTACGCGGTCGTGGTCGTACGACCGAAGGTGAGTTCGAAAGTGTGTCTGTGTCTCGACACTACTCGTGTGACATGGTACAACATGACAGAGGTCGCAGTTGAAAAACTTGTTCGAGCAATGCTTAGTCGGCCGTGTGGGCGGGATGGACCAGGAGCCTTTGTCTAGGTTGAGGAGATGGATGAAGAAGAATGTGGTGGTGGTCGGCCAGAAAGGCTGAAAATATGGTGTTTGAAGTATTCGACAGCTCCGGCAAAGGGACGGGGAAGAATTTGGTTTGCCGAAGGAAAATAGATTTAGACGAGATGAGGCCTCATGCTGATATATATATATATATATAGATATATGGATTGCTTTCCTACTTAATGATAAGATTAGAGTTTTGATATTTCACTCTATCTATTGGATTCGATTAAGAGAAGGATATGCTATAGCAATATATTTAAAACTTAAACATTAGATTAAATTTATCTAATACTATATTTATCTTATTTTTTTGCTTTTATTATTCATTTATTAATCATATTGACTTGTTTTCTGATTATTCCTATTAATTTTTTTATTATACCGGATATATTATATCTGCTCATGAACCCAATAATCTTTAGTTTAACATGATATAATACTTTCGTACCTATAAATAATCTCTATTTTTAATTTCTTTCATTAATCTAAATATTATTTGTTTATTTTGCTTTACTAATACTAAATAATTTCATAACTTATTTTGGAAGATACACTTATTAAATTTAGATTATCATTGGTAAATATAATTTAACATATTTTATTCACTAATTTTACCAAATCTTGGGGAGGGGGTTTACAAGTGATGTCGCGCGAGCCTGAGTTGTGTCCACGCAAGGTCAGGTCCGAACAAACATTTGATAACTAGATCGCAAAGTCGTTATAATGGAACCATAGAAATGAACACAAGTATGAAACAAAAATAAGCTCTTTATTGATACTGAAAAGATGTTACAAGAGGTGCTAGGCCGAGATTACAAGTCGCTCAAGCTCTCTCTCTCTCTCTCAAAACAATAAAGACGTGCCAAGCTGCTTACAACTGTGGAATAATACTTAGGCGATGTTCTAATATATTATGTCTCGTATATGTGCTTCAGCTCCGGACGCAACGCTCCAAGGCTCCAGAGTTAGCTCCGCGCTTTAGCGCGCACGAGAGAAGACTCTGCACCGAACGAGGTTCTCCCGTACCCTGCAAGCAATCTGGTGGGTTATCAGTAAATGAATGCACTGGTGGGGAGACTTCTCGCCCGCTCGACAATTCCAAACATGTTATATTAGTTCCTTACATCGTCTATTAAGTTGTCTTTCTAGTCTTGCCTTAGGATCAATTTTATGGCATAGATTTTCTTATGGTAAGTCTCGTCATGTTACTCTTATATCACACGGCGCACTTAAAAATGAGTTAGGCTCCCATCTTGTATTGCTTATCTAGAACATGAAAAATAAGTAACTTGATAGATTTTCTTATGCGTCGCTCTACATGCCTCCGCACGATTTCCCTTAGTTCGGTGCGTTGTATTCTTTATTAGCATGCAAGAGGTGATTTTTCTAGCGACTAGCATGTATCGTCCATGTTTTATTTGTGCAGGCTAAGCAAAAACAGGTTCATCATAGCCCTCCATCTAAGAGATGATTCACATCGGTCGAGTGATACTCCGAGCACATCATTTAAAGTTTAAGTCTGATCTCCTGAAGGGCCAAGTCTGGATTCCTTTGCATCAAGCGAGTTGTGTCACTGAGCAAGACGGGACGGGTCATCACACTTGTGCCATTTGAATCAGCTCTCTGCCTTGACGCGGAGCGGATCGTTACAAAAATAAGATAGGAAACACCATCAATGGTTAGAAAACTTGCTAAGGCTTGATATCCCACCATTGTCGGAATATATGACTTTGATATTTTTCTTAAAATATTTTTCCATTAAAGTTTTGAACCTAACTCGACACAAAGGCCATCACAATACTATCTCGTCTAACCAATCATACACATGCACTTTTCAAAATATTTAGACTCATTGTATGTAAAATCCCAACAGGACAATGAGAGAGCATATGTACATAACCCACGAACAAGTTTTAAAACTGAGAGAATCGATACGAAGTCCATGGACGTAAAGCCGTGCTCTGATACCATTATATCACTCCCCGTCCCGGCAGGGCCAAAACATTCCTCCAGTCTACACGTTGAGTTTCGTGCATTCGTTACTTGCCTCGATGCAATAACTCGCACGCATATTGCTGCTAGGCGAGATGACTTAATCTATATAAACATGTTAGTTGTAGTCTTCGCACGATTATTGGGCGCTAGGCCCCCCGCGCACAGTACTTGAGACTACTATGACATAAAATGGTCACTGGCATAGCCATAAAGGACGAGTTTTAGTCTCTGGCTATTAGATTTATGAGGTAAATGAATCATTTTGCATCATCTTCGCCTGAGACGGTATGGGGTGCAACGCAAGGCCATGGGCCGTTTTACTCCATCCCACCCATAAACAGGCGACTACCATGACATGAAGTCCGTCCGGAACAAATTGGTCCCGATGCCCCGACGGCCGTCCATGAAATGAGATTTGAAAATCTCTCTTGTGCACCAAGTTGTCCGTGACCATGCAAGTCTTGGGTCTTCTAGATTCACGACATGACATGTTCAATCTTGATTCTTGTTCACACATATTGGCTCCCAGAGCCATCTGATTCTTGTTCTGAACGAGTATTGCTCCATGAGTTATCTTGATCATGTTCTTGCTTAACTTGACTTGATGCAGTCCCCTAGTTCGGGAATTTTCTTGGCAACCTAATTGTAAACCCCCTGATTTTTTTCAAAAATTTAAAATCTGGATTTTTCACAATTTTCTGGGATTTTTGTAATTTAAAAACAGGGTTTTAATATTTAAATGATTTTTAAATAATAATAAACAGTATTAAAATATTATGAAAATATTATTTTTGGGTGTAAAATGAAAAACTGGACTTAGGGCAATTTTTCTGGAATTTATCGGACCCCGGACCTATTTTAAAACACCTGAAAACTATTTATTTAAATTAATTAATTATTTATTAATTATTTACTGTTTTTATATTATTATTAATGTTATTATTTAAACCGGCCCAGCCCGTTAGGCCAATGGGCCGGCCCAGCCCGCGCCGCTAGCGGGTCGGGTCGGGTCGGTCAGACCCACCCTCTAGCCAGACCCGGCCCGCACCGACTGACTCGGCCCCCCTCTCTCCCTCGTGCTCCGCGTCCGGCGCCGCGTCCACCGCCGCTCCGGCCGCTCCACTCCGCTCCGCCCGCGAGCCTCGCCCACGACTCGGCCCCCTCCGCCTTGCCCGGCGCCCCTCTCCCTCACTTCCCCCTATAAGAACCCCGTCCACCGCCCGCTGCCAGCCACCAGACCCCCCCCCGCCGTACGGACCCCCAGCTCCGCCGTCTCCTTCTCCTTTCCCCCTCCGGCAGCCTCCCCGGCAGTACCCCGCCGCTCGACAGCAGCAGCACAGCGGCAGCTCCGGCGCAGCGCCGCCGCCGCCGGCGGGCCTCCAGCCGCCGCACCGCCCTCCGCCGCAGAAGCCCGGCCTCCCCGCCTCAGCGCTGCCCCAGCGCCGCCCTGAGCGCCGACGAGGGACTCCAAACCCTAACCCTAATTCTGTCCTGTGTCCGACACGAGTCGGACACGACTCGACCCTGTTTTCGGGTCCCCTTCTGGTACGTGTAACTTTTTGCTCGTAGCTCCATTTTTGATTCCGTAAATTACGTTGCGAAGCCTGTATAACCCTCTCGGTGCCCGGACAAACCGTTCGGGGCATCGCGTCCTGTGGTGATCGCACACCGCGATCCAAAAACAGGAAAAATTAGACCCTGTTTCACCCCGGAACTGAGTACGTCCCGCCAAACGGGACGACTTGGTCGCGCGCGGTCTTCACAGATACGTGCGCGTCGTCGATACGGACGTGTGGGATTTCACAGAAGCTGATTCGGGTGTGCGTGCACACCGGAATCAACGCGTATCCGCGGACATCGCCCTGTATCCGTACTTTCTGGAACGCGCCCTAACTTTGTGTACACACGTCGGATTGAAATGAAACTTGCGCCATCGGACTCGTAGCGATATGCTGGTCCTGTGGGTCAAGTTTGGTTCAATTCTGAGAACGTTGACGAAATCACGTGTCGTGGGCCCCACAGGCCCCGCTCGACGGGCGATTTTGTGATTGGCTCACCGGAATTCAATTCTGGAAGTTTCGTTGGGTTCGTATCATCGTTCCTGACCTGTTGACACTAAGTTTGGTGAATTTGGAGACCTTTGACCCGGACACGTTTTTCGGTGCAAAATGGGCCCATATATGGACCCCGTCTTGACCCGAAACTGCCGTTTCTGCCCTTGTCTCCAAATTGGACTCAAGGATAGGCGTTTCTAGCTGATTGATATTTTCTGGAACTGATGGTGATGTTTATTTCAGCAACCGGAGTGCCGCCTGCAAATCCAACTGAAGTCAGAGCCGAAATCAGAGATGGAACCACAGGCAAGTGTACCTTGCCAAACCCTGCAGCTTGCTATTTATTTTCATTGACTTGTTTATACATCAGTGGGCAAGTAAAGTTTGCCATTAGCAGTAATTCCTGTTCTAGAACTTGCCTGAATTCTTGTTTAAATGCATATAAACCTGTTTAACTGTTAAAACCTAGGACCGAGTGGCGTACTTAGCGTCCGATTACCAGTCGGGTGCCAACTCCGTACGCGGAGTTGAGTAACGTCACATAGAGATGGATATCGAGACCCGATAATTCTCGTACTTGTCTTATCAAGTACTCCAGAACCCAGGACACTTGACACTATTCATGAGACAGAGTCTTCCTGAGACATTCATGGTGATTCTGTATAGGATACAGGACTTGACAGAGATATTTTTATAGACATTATGACTTGCTGCATTAGCTATAATCCCGCTGACATGGACATGAGACGTTATGGTCATGATATGCGTGATTACATTGGGTGGGGAGAGACACACAGGCTACAGGTTGATGTTATATTATGCCGGCGTCTTAAGTCTCACTACGAGCTAGACAACTACATGATATCACTGCTACCGGCTCCACGACACAGAGCTTGTAGTGGCTTCAGCCTGAGTTCTAGTGCTGCTCTCATATTGCATATCACATAGTTGGTTACTTAGTTTACCCTGATGATTATTTTATCTGCTGCACCGTATTTATTTTGGCTTGTATTTTCTGTACCTTGCTGTCCCCTGAGGACCTGGATCCGGATTATGTCCCCAGGTACAGCTGAAGAGAACTACCCAGAGGTGTACGGTACCGGAGCACTCCTTGGAGCAGAACAAGGAACAGAGGACGAAGTCGTGGCCGAAGATTTCTCCTGAGCACCGGCTTCAACTACTCAGTATTTCCATTTCCAGCAATTCATTTCCTGTCTTTTCTCCTTAAATGTAACAGAATAATTTCTCGGATTGTTTCCCGAGATAACCTTATTTGATATTGCATATTTATTTTCATTGCATTATTTTTGGCAATTAATTGGTGTTTATTCTGTGGATGGGATTAGAAATTCCTGAGACTTGTAACATATTATTGCTAGACTACAGCTTAAGCATACCCTGATGGATCCATTAAATCGGGTTGTCCATCGGTGCATGCTGCTGGCCATTGCTCACGTGCTCAGTCCCTCGTCATTTTTGGGACTGGGGCGTGACACTAATGGTCCCAGATACTTTCAGGTTCAGACTTGCATGAAATGACTATTCGATAGTCTTTCAGCTAAACTAGATGATACAAGACATGTATCGTGTTACTTGATTGTGGCTTTAATCTATGTGACAAGCTTTAAAACGAGACGAGTGAGTACTAGTTAGCACGTAAAGAAGGCAAGCATTGAAACAGTAGAAACATAAGCCTTTACACTAGCGCGAGTCTAAAGGGTTAGTGCGATGATTGAAATCGTACGGAGGCATGTAGAGTGACACATAAGAAAATCTATCAAGTTACTTCTTTTTCATATTCTAGACAAGCAATACAAGATATGATTATTCCCTTAGCTAGGTGCATTGTATTCATTATTAGCATGCAAAGGTAATTTTTCTAGCGACTAGCATGTATTGTCCATGTTTTATGTGTGCAGGCTAAGCAAAACTATGTTCATCGTAGCCATCCATCTTAGTGATGATTCGCATCAGTCGAGCGATACTCCGAGCGCGTCTTTGAAAGTCTAAGTCTGATCTCCTGAAAGGCCAAGTCTGGATTCCTTTGCATCAAGCGAGTTGTCTTACTGAGCAAGGCAGGATGGGTCATCGTACTTGTGCTGTTTGAATCGGCTCTCCTCCTTGACGCAGAGCGGATCGTTACAGAAGTTAAATGGAAAACACCATCAATAGTTAGAAAACTTGCTAAGGCTTAATATCCCCCCATTGTGGGAATATATGACTTTGATAATTTTCTCAAAATATTTTTCCACTAAAGTTTTGAACCTAATAAACACTGCTTTTGTATCAGATTTGTTTTTGAGAGGATAAAACCAAATATACTTTGTGAAGTGGTCAACAAAGATAACATAATATTTATAACCATCAATAAAGTATAATGGAGAAGTCCATAAATCAGTATAAATAAGATCAAGAGGAGCTTTGGATATCAATGTTGATTGACTAAATGAGAGCTTATGGCTCTTATTACATTGGCATGAATTGCAATTAAAAGGAAAATCACTAGAAACATCAAGCCAAAAATTTGAAACTATGCTTTTGAAGATGGATAAAAAGGGATGGCCAAGATGATGATGCCAATCTATAGTCGATGCTGTGACACTAGAGAAATCTAGAATAGGTGTAGGAGATGACCACTCATAAATGTCGTGCCTAGTTGGTCCCTGGATGAGTTGTGCCCCCGTGAGACGATCCTTCACAACAAAAGAATTAGAAGTGAATTCAATGATGAGATTATTTTCTGAGCAAAGTTATAAAATAAATATAATATTACGTGTCATAGTTGGTGCACATAAAATATTAGACAAGTACAAAGATTTAGAAGAGGAAGTAAGGAAAAAGAGTGAACCAATATGAGTGATAGGGACACCCGTGACATCTCTAATGATGATCTCTTCAGTGCCATCGTAAGGGTGATGGAAGAATAGCTTTGCTAGGTCATGAGTAACATGGTGTGATGCTCTGGTGTCCAAGAGCCAAGGGGAGGGGTAGGAGGAGGCAGATGCGGTGGCTACATGCGCTTGGGGTTGCGATTGGTTATAGGCAGGACGGGGTGGTGGGCGGATGGTAGGATATTTCTCCTGGAAGATCGAACATAAATAGAGTGAATGCCCGGCTGTGTGACGCCATTGGCATTTGTCTTAGTAGCCACGAGATCCCGTTTGGTTGGGACGTTTGGAGTTGGCGTGGGTGGCCTTATAGTTGGAGTTGGGGCGGAAGTGGTTGGTAGGGACGGGCTGGTTGTAGTAGTTGGGGCGGGTGGTGGTGGCGTGTGCGAAAACGGGTAAGGTAGGGAGAATGAGTTTTGACTTGGCCGCAAGTTCACGGTTGAGGAGCTTCTCATGAAGTTCATCGAATGATATAAGCGTATCGCGATCATGAACAACGTCAACGACTCCTTGAAATGTGGAGTCGAGGGATTCGAGAACCTTGTTAGTTATGTCATCGGGATCTATGGTATTACCAAGGAGGGTCAATTGGTTAGTATAGACTTTAATTGAGTGCATGTACTCGGTAATGAATTATGGACCTTTTGTGAGAGCCTTAAATGTGGCTTTCAATTGCTTGATATGGCCACGGGTGGGACGAGCAAATGTGTGATCAAGGGTATCTCCCAGACCTCTTGAGTGATGCGAGATCGAGAGATGAGAGAAACAAGAGTAGGTCCAAGGTACCAATAATGGCGCCAAAGAGGAGTTTGTCCTGGAGAACCCATGTGAGGTAAGCTGGATTGGGTTCAAAGGCCTTTTCCTTGGTAATGGTGGTAGGAGACGCAAGGTAGGTGCCATCCAAGAATTTGAAGAGACCATACCCGACAAGGGTGACCTCAATTTGAAGCTTCCACAAGAGATAATTTGTGGAGGAAAGCTTGAGGATATTGGAGAACGTAATGACGACGAGTGGGCATTTGGGATCAACGTCGTTAGGAATGGTGTGAGAAGTAGACATGGGAGACGATTACTATGCCTTGGAAAAGATTTTGATGAGGATCAAACCCGCTCTGATACCATGTAAATGTTTAGAAAAAGTTTGAGTTTTCATTAATGAATAGTACAAGTATATATAATACAAGTAAAGCTAAAAGAGACAAGGTAGAATAACAAAGAGAGACATATCCTAACTAAAGATATTATCAGCTAGAATATTGTTACAACAAACTAAGAAATAATAGCAAGACTAAGTCTTGGCTTTATCTTCAACATGCTTTATCTTCAACAACAATATTTATCTTCAACATGCTTTATCTTCAACAGATAACACGTATACTAGAATCGTGCACAAAATACTCATGAATTCACAAGAAACATATTTTATATGCCGGTATGAACTACTGTGTCTCGTCATTCTTAACATCATCAAGAGAAACATATTGAATGATACAAATATTTTCTTATATGTAGAGAGAAGATATACATCGGGAGAAAGAGAAATATGCATATATGCAGTAATCATCTTGATTTGTACAGTGGCACGTCATCTTTCGGAGTCGACCATGGGTATTCCATTGTGGGATCCCTTGGAAATTTTCTGAAGTTAAGAAATGGTGCCCACAGCAACAATCTTCACAGAAAAGAATGCTTGAGTGAGTAATTCCATTAAAGATGTAAACAACTCAACATCTTCTACCTCTTCAACAAATATTTTCTATCATGTTTTACTGCTAAAGCATAAGAGCAGATCGAGAAAGTAAGCTACATGCCCTGCGTCCAATATGTTCATTTACATTTATTGTCATGGAAATAGAATTTCATAAGAATACAAATTTCTGTGAACTAAACTATTGAGGATTTTAATTTGTTAACCAGTAAAAGATTTTGTGTCAGAAAAAAAAAAATCAGTAAACCATGAAAACAATTTGGTTATGTTCACATCTTCAAAAAGTGCAAGCTAATTCAATAATTTGGTTTCCGGATTCCATGGCTTGTATTGTAAACCTGATAGCAGATGTTGGAAAACACTTATGCATGAATATATAAGAAGCCTAAAGTAAAATTTTAATTTGAATAACAGGATTTTGGATATTTTCACAGTAAGAAGCCTACAATATATGGATTTGAAATGTGCCTATATCTAGTTTTCATCACTTTTTTTATGAACGCACACATATAGGTATTAAAATTCTGAATTAGCTCAGAAAGTATTTTTAACTTATTTCTCCTGTCAGGCTGCCTTGTATATAAAAAAGAAGCCCTTCATCTGTATTTCTGAGTCGATGTAATCACCTTCATTATCATTGTCTTCATCTATATTTCTGGGTCGATGTAATCACCTTCATTATCAGTGTCGTGAGATTTCAAGCAAACTCGTATTGTAATGTGCTGAGGTTCGAAGAGTATGAAGAATGATTCGATACTTCCTTTCATCTTTGAGAGAGAAAAGACAGGTAATATGATACAGTTGGATTGTATCTCGTTTTCGGATGATATTTCCACCTTAGCTCATTTTCGCTAACCGAACAACCTTAGCACACTTTGACTACATTTTCTCGTTCGCGCTAGCCGAGCACCCAGAAGATCCAACATATTGTCATTGTCAGCTCAATCCGTCCGACAACAGAATCAAACCTGATACGTTCATCCACATTACCATTGTGTGCCAACCACAACGTCTTGCTCCATCTTGGACCTGCCAGACCCACTTTTGAAACCAATAAGTGTAGTTGATGTTCCTACTCTATCTTGAGAAGAGTCCGAATAATCCATGAACGTTCAGTACCACCTGTTTCGAACCAATTAGAGCCGTCCAAACCAGCCTCATAACCTTGGGGTCTGATACCACTTGTTGGGAACGCAGTTTGAACCGAACCGAAGTTGGTCCATGATGTGTGATATTGGATTGGACCCATATACCTTAAAAGAAATTTTCCATATAAGGACTGGACAAATTTCAATTATCTATACCTCATAATCCCACCTACTACCCGATGTTGGACTAAATTATACTCCATTGTCACCCACATTTGAGGGCTCGTACAGAAACGAGATACAATCTAACAGATACCATTCGCTCAAAGTCCAAGCTTATCTGGATAGTATCTATACTTCAAGACTACATCAAGCCTTTAGGCAACAGATCAGAGAATTCTGAACTAATAACAAGGGAACCGTGCTGAAAGGATGAAGATATAACTTTAAAAAGACATTATAATACAAGCCTTTTGCTACGATCCATGTTTGACCTTGTGCTGAAAGGTTAAACATGGCTCAATCTGACTGCTGAAATTAATCGCTCATAGTGACACTGGAGTACTTAAAGGAAATTTCATCAACTCCAAGATTTGAGTGCCTATATTGGCAGTAATGGCTAGGCTGAAATTCTCTCAATTTGAGAATACTTGGTAGATTTAATTAAGGGTGATGACAGGGATAGTATCATGACAGAGGAAATGCATATACTACACTGTGATGCGGGACGAAACTCAAAGTAGAATTAATTTTTATGAAATTAGAAATTTGAAAAGATTTGAACGCATAAACTTTAAATTGAATGTGAACAATTAACTATTATCAATTTAGAAAAATAATTATAATAGAAATATGAAAATTATAACTAAGAATATCGTTGGAGACGTTAACGTCGGAAGCGGAGAAGTAAATAAGATAGAGAGATCCACTTTAGGGTTTTGGCATCACACCATATAAACTCAAAATAGATTTCTCATTCTTAATTTTTCGATCCATAACTTATGAACATACAAACTATTTATAAACTCTCAAGAAATAAAAGAAGATAAACCAAATCTTTAAAGGCTTATCTTAAATCCTAACTAATAAAACAGAAAGATACCCTCTATTTAAAATAACAAAAAAATCTAAAAGATAACAATAAAGTTGTTTTCCATCATTTTTTTCGGCTTCGAAAAATTCATCTCCTGGTGAATCATGAAATCCGAGAATTATGCTTCTATTGATGTTCTCTAAATCGATCATGGAGGAGGCGTCTGTTTCGACAATGTAGTCATATTTAGACTTCTGACAAGACGATGAAACTCTACGGTGGTACTGACGGATGTGGAGGTAGAAGAAGCAGAGTGTCCATCATGGACCTATCATCAAGCTACTCAATAACTGGTGGTTATGTCGATGCGTCCAAAGAAGCAAAATGATCGTCCCTAAAACTAGTTATTATTTCCTGCAAACTATTACAATTAATTGTAACAAACATATAATAGAAATTGTTCACTGGTTTAATTATTGGGATACGTTCAACATATTTAAAAGACATAATTGGTTCTTTAAATTCATCAAAGGACCTATTTAATTCTTCTAAGGATGATATATAACGCTCAAAATTTTTTAATAATTTAAATCTAGACTTATAAAGCTCAAAATTTATTACTGTTTTAAATCTAGACTTAAACTTGGACTTGGATCTAACTGGTGACTCATCTACGATAGGCTCTGTAGGTTCTGCTAATGATTTTTTTAAGGACATATGATCACCTTTAGCAATAGTTTCTACTTTATTATGATTGAAAAATTCATCGAGCAACTTTTTCGTTTCAGCAAGCATCTTATCATATATATTATTAATTTTTGCATAAAATTATTGCGAGAAATATTGTGTGGACATTTTTTTATGTGTCTTACCTACTTATGTATAAAATATTTTTAAATCGGGATTTAGCTCTGATACCAATTTGACGCGGGACAAAACCCAAAAGAGAGAATTTTTATGAAATTAGGGATTTGAAAAGATTTGGACGCGGAAGCTTTAAATTGAATGTGAACGATCAACTATTATCAATTTATGACAAATAATTATTATAAAAATATAAAAATAATAACTAAGAATACCATTAGAGACGTTAAGGTCGGAAGCGGAGAAGCAAATAAGATAGAGAGATCTACTTTAGGGTTTTGACATCGCACAATATAAACTCAAAATAGATTTCTCATTCTCAATTCTTCGTAACGTAATTGGTTAGTGGGGAAAAACCGGGCCGGAACATAGGCTCCTGCATCCCTATGTGTGTTCACGCTGACGTGACTGTTCCCAGTCGATCCATAACTTATGAAGATACAAACTATTTATAGGCTCTCAAGATTAAAAGAAGATAAATCCAATCTTTAAAGGCTTATCTTAAATACTAACTAATAAAACAGAAAGATACTCTCTATCTAAAATAGCAGAAAAAAAACTAAAAGATAACAATAAAGTTGTTTCCCATCACATTGTCTTGCACAGCAATTTGAAAGCCTACTTCTTGTATTCTTGATGCCAACACTACTTTCTTGTTATTGAATCGACAAGAATGTTTCTTCTCAACTCTGAGAACAGATACTTTTGGTAACATCATGTTGGGAACGAGGTGTGACCCTGAGCCAGAGTTGGCCAATGAGGTACGATATTAGATTGGGTTCATATGCTTAAAAAAAATTCTCATGTAAGGCCTGAACCAATTCCAATTATCTACACCTCATGATCCCACTTCCTACCCGATGTGGGACTAAATTTACCAACTCCATTGTCACACCCCACTTTGAGGGCTCATCCGAAAACAAGATACAATTCAACAATCTCCACCTTAGCTCGTTTCCGCTAGCCGAACAACATTAGCACACCCCGGCTACCTTTTGCTCATTTCCACTAGTCCAGCACCCAGGAGATCCAACATGTTGTCATCTCGATCATGTTCGACCACAGAACTAAACCTGACACGTTCATTCACACCACCATTGTGTGACAACCACAACGTCTTGCTCTACCTTGGACCTGCCAGACCTACCTTTGATCCCACTTCCTACTCGATGTGGGACTAAATTTACCAACTCCATTGTCACACCCAACTTTGAGGGCTCATCCGAAAATAAGATACAATCCAACAATCTTCACCTTAGTTCGTTTCCGCTAGCCGAACAACCTTAGCACACCCCGACTACCTTTTGCTCGTTCCCGCTAGCCGAGAACCCAGGAGATCCAACATATTGTCATCTCGATCATGTTCGACCAAAGAACTAAACCTGACACGTTCATCACCACCATTGTGTGCCAACCACAACGTCTTGCTCCATCTTAGGCCCGTCAGACCCACCTTTGAAGTCAATTCGTGTAGTTGATGCTCCTACTCCATCTTGAGAAGAGCCCATATAATTCATGAACGTTCTGCAACATCTGTCTCGAACCAATTTGAGTAGTCCAAACCAGCCCTGTAACCTTGGGCTCTGATACCACTTGTTGGGAACGCGGTGTGACCCTGAGCCAGAGTTGTCCCATGAGGTGCGATATTGGATTGTGCCTATATGCCTTAAAAGAAAAATTCCATGTAAGGTCTGAACCAATCTCAATTATCTACACCTCATGATCCCACATTCTACCTGATGTGGGACTCAATTGTCAACTCCATTGTCACCCTTCTTTGAGAGCTCATTTGGAAACGAGATACAATCCAACACATCAGAAGCTCCTTAGGAGAATATGTTGCGTTTGATCAATTAGTTTTAACTGTACACGTATCTATGAAAGAGCTTCTAATTTCAATCTTCCCAAGATCACATTGCCATATTTTTTGGGAATTGCAATTGCAATTTTGGTAACCCACTTTAAAAATTCAAGGACATTTTAAAGCTTCCATGGAAATTATAGTTCCCTATTCAAGGACTGTATCAACTCCTTGCAGAACTGTAAATTTCTCCTTCGAATGCCAGAGTAATCTACTTACCTTTCCAACGGTCAGACTGTGCCATGTTCAACCTTTCAGCACACTAAATATGGATAATAGCTGATTGAATCACCCAAGTTCTACGTAACTAATATTTGAATATGCTAATCTTGAGAACATTTTAAAACATGCTTCAGAGATTTTCACCCCAGATCTACATAAATATTCTCTTCCCTTCTGTTTAAGATAAACAAGATGCTAAAACCCATCTTCTTTGACTAGCCTAATAACTCTTTCGAACAAGGTGGTTATTAGAGGGAATGGACTTGGGTCAAGAATTTCCGGGATATCATCCATATGACTTCTCTACAATAGTTGAACTTTCGATTACAAAAGCTGATTTGCTGTAGGTTCGTAATTTATTAGACAACCTAAACACAATCTATAAGGAGGATTCTCAATGGTATCCAGCACAGTGATTGATGCAACTAAATAACCACACATGCTTGACTATTGGTGAAACTTTGTGCTCATCACACCTGGTCATGTGGAGTACTATTCTAAAGGGGTGGTCCTATTCCAAAGGGGTGGTCCTATTCTAAAGAGGAAACCCTTGACCTTCCATGCTTGTAGGCATGGGAGTTATGTTTTAGTAGGCTTATAAAAGAAAAGGCATAAATGTAGAAATTTTTCACACCAAGCAAATAAACTCTTCTATCACTTTGTGTGCTACTTTATCTTTCCGGCAATTTCTTTTACGTAGTTTGCAGCACAGAGACTGTCAAGTGGTATCAGAGCAATGTCGTTTGATGCGGACGGGAATCCACTCACACCTCCATCAGTGTCGGCGTCGAGTCCAGCGAGCGGCTCGAGCGTGGCAGGCACCCTGGTGATCCCGAAGGTGTTTCAGGAGTCCGACGGGACGCAGTATCCGCAACTCACGCTTGCAAACTACGATGAATGGGCCCTGGTGATGCAATGTATGCTGGAGGCAAGAGGTCTCTGGGCGGCGGTGCACACCGGGACGACGGAGCGGGAGCTGGATAGGAAAGCGATGGAGGCTCTCCTACGTTCTGTCCCGCCAACGATGATCTCATCACTGGCGATCAAGGCGACGGCGCGGGAGGCATGGCAGTCTTTGAAGACGGTGCACGTCGGCAGCAATCGCGTCGAGAAAGCGAAGGCGTAGTCGCTGCGCAAACAGTACGAACAGCTCGCATTCCGGGACGGTGAGGGCGTGGACTCTTTCGCCATGCGTCTCACTACTCTGTCGAACGCTCTCGCCGCACTCGGCGACACGATCTCCGAGGACAAGCTCGTCCTCAAGATGCTGGCGGCGGTTCCCAAGAAGTACAGCCAGATCGCCCTGGCTATCGAGACCCTTTTGGATCTCGATGAACTCACCATTGAGGATCTAACGGGGAGGCTTAAAGCAGCGGAGATCAGGGACGAAATCGAGAGTGGCAACACCTCGGGCGGTAAGTTACTGCTTACAGAGGAGGAGTGGACTGCTCGCAAGAAACAGCAGAGAGGCGGCTCGTCCAGCAGGGGCGCCGGAAACGGCGGCCAGAAGAAGAAGTGGCGCGTTCCGGAGAGGGACTCGGGAGCGCGCGATCCCAAGCCGAGCGGCGAAAGGAGCGGCTCCGATGCAACTCGCGACGAAAAGTGCCGTTATTGCGGAAAACTGGGCCACTGGGCTCGTGAATGCCGCAAGAAGAAGAAGGACGAGGCCCTTTTCGCGCAGGTGGAGGAGGACGAACCGGCGCTTCTGATGGCGCAGGTGTGCACAATCGCCGAAATGCCCTACACCCACGCAGAGGCGACCGAGCAGGTGATGCTCAACGAGGAGTGCACCATGGTAAAGCTTGGGGAGCGGGAGGACACCGACAATGTGACCGGGTACTGCGACACGGGAGCGTCTAACCATATGACGGGCGCGCGGGCAGTCTTCTCCGAACTCGACACCGGCGTGCTGGGCAGCGTCAAATTTGGCGATGGCTCCGTCGTGGACATCCAAGGCCGGGGCACGGTGGTGTTCACGGGCCAAGGAAGAGAACATCGAGCCCTCACCAACGTCTACTACATTCCCGGTTGCGTAGCAACATTGTCAGCATCGGGCAATTGGACGAGACCGGCTGCTCCACGCTAATCGAGGATGGAATGCTTCGAATCCGCGACAAACAACGCCGCCTCCTTGCTAAGGTATCACGCACTTCAAATCGTCTATATATCCTTCCATTGCGGATCGCACAGCCGGTATGCCTCGCGGCACAGTGCTCGGACATGGCGTGGCGCTGGCATGCGCGCTACGGCCATCTACACTTCGACGCCCTTCGTCGCCTGAGCAGGGAAAAAATGGTGGACGGCCTTCCGCACATTGATCATGTCGATCAGTTGTGCGACAGTTGTCTGGCCGGGAAGCAGCGACGCACTTCATTTCCCCGGCACGCCAACTATCGTGCCACCGACCCTCTCGACTTGGTGCACGCGGACTTGTGTGGTCCCATCTCACCGGCGACACCTGGCGGGAAGCACTACTTCCTTCTCCTCGTCGACGACTACAGCAGGTTCATGTGGATCAAGCTGTTGAGATCCAAGGACGAGGCGAGCGAGGCGATCAAACGCATTCAGGTTGCGGCGGAGGTCGAGTCGAAGTGCAAGCTTCGTGTACTACGCACAGACCGTGGCGGCGAGTTCACGTCGAACGATTTCAACGACTACTGCGAGCGCCACGGCATCAAGCGCCACCTCACCGCGCCTTACTCGTCTCAGCAAAATGGCGCGTCGAACGCCGTAACCAGACTGTGGTAGCTATGGCCCGAAGCTTGCTCAAGGCGAAGAGCATGCCGGCGGCATTCTGGGGCGAGGCGGTGACCACGGCGGTGTACCCGCTAAACATGGCGCCAACAGCCGCAGTGAAGGAAAAGACGCCATATGAGGCGTGGCATGATAAGCGCCCCGATGTAAGTTTCTTACGTACTTTCGGTTGCATTGCTCATGTGAAGATAGTGCAGCCAAACTTGAAGAAACTTGACGATAGGAGCAAGAAAATGGTGTTTGTTGGCTACGAGGCGGGGTCCAAGGCTTACAGGGCCTATTATCCAGTCGGTCGTCGCTTGTATGTCACCCGCGACATCATCTTTGACGAGGCGGGGCAGTGGGACTGGACGCACACCGACATCGACGCCAGCCTCGTCGGAATCGGCCAGGCATTCACTGTTGAATTTCCCCACGAGCTCATTCCCGGCACGTTCACTTCGGCCAGGAACGGAGGTCCATCGCCAAAGGCTGTGGGCGCAACCACACCCGCATCGACGCAAACGCTGCCCCCACCCGAGCAGGCGGGAGCCGGTCACGCGTCCCCACCACCGGCCGTGACGCCCGCTCGCACAACAGCGACATCAGCCACGACGATGCCAGCATTATCGATGCCTGAGACAACGGGTACGGCTCCGATCCGATTCGTCTCACCGCCGTCAGGAGCGACACCCGATCCGCCAAACGAACCGCCGCGCCGATACCGCTATCTGCAAGACATCTATGAAGTTGAGTCGGTGCACCACCACGACTCTGAGGACCTCCTCCTCGCAATGGATGACGAACCCTCTGTTTTTTCAGAAGCGGAGCAACACGAGTGCTGGCGCCGAGCGATGCTGGATGAACTCGCATCCATTGAGGAGAACGACACCTGGCGGCTCGTAGACCTGCCCGCTGGTCACCGTCCCATTGGACTCAAATGGGTCTACAAGGTGAAGAAGGATGAGCACGGCGTCGTCATCAAGCACAAAGCCCGGCTCGTCGCGAAGGGGTATGTGCAGAGGCACGGGATCGACTACGATGAGGTTTTTGCGCCAGTAGCCAGACTTGAGTCCGTCAGGTTGTTACTGGCGTTTGCCGGTCATGCAGGTTGGGTTGTCCATCACATGGATGTGAAAACGGCATTCTTGAACGGGGAGCTCGACGAAGAGGTCTACGTCACGCAGCCACCTGGTTTTGCAGCCGCCGGCGAGGAGCAGAAAGTTTTTCGCCTACACAAGGCACTCTACGGCCTGAAGCAAGCGCCGAGGGCCTGGAACGCGAAGCTGGACAAGTGCATGTCCACACTCAGATTTAGCCGGAGTCCCTCGGAGCACGCCATCTACGTGCGTGGCCATGGCGAGGCAAGGCTGCTCGTGGGTGTCTACGTCGACGACCTCATCATCACGGGAAATAATGCGGGCGAGATCGACAAGTTCAAGCGCGAGATGAGCAGCTCATTTAAGATGAGCGATCTCGGCTTGCTTTCCTTCTACCTTGGCATAAATGTACAGCAGAACGCAGACGGTATCACAGTGAACCAGTCTGTGTACGCAGCCAAGATACTGGAGAAGAGTGGCATGGGCGACTGCAACCCTTGCCATGTACCTATGGAGCCACGTTTGAAGCTCAGCAAGGATAGTGCTGCACCGCCGACAGATGCCACGGAGTACCGGAGCATAGTAGGAAGCTTGCGATACCTCGTGCACACCCGGCCAGACTTGTCATTCGCAGTCGGGTATGTGAGCCGCTTCATGGAGAAGCCAACGACTGAGCACCTAGCGGCGGTCAAACACATACTCCGGTACGTTGCTGGTACGCGGGGTTACGGCTGCCGCTACGAACGAGGAACAGAGGAGCCCCGGCTGGTCGGCTACTGCGACAGCGACATGGCCGGGGATGTTGACGACCGCAAGAGCACAACAGGCGTACTATTCTTCCTCGGCAACAGCGCTATCAGTTGGCAATCACAAAAGCAGAAGGTGGTGGCACTATCATCCTGCGAAGCCGAGTATGTCGCAGCAACCACTGCCGCCTGCCAAGGCATCTGGCTCGCACGGCTGCTGGCGGACATGAAGGGCGACGATATCAGATGTGTAAAACTGCGCATCGACAACAAATCAGCAATCTTCCTCAGCAAAAATCCGGTGTTTCATGATCGCAGCAAACACATCCAGACGAGGTACCACTTCATTCGTGACTGCATCAAGGACGGGACAGCTGAGGTAGAGTATGTCCGAACAGATGAGCAGCTCGCCGACATACTGACCAAGGCCCTGGGCCGGGTCAGGTTCCAGGAGCTTCGCTCCAAGATCGGGATGATCGTCATCAAGTAATCGCAAAAGTTTAGGGAGCGATTATTGGTGAAACTTTGTGCTCATCACACCTGGTCATGTGGAGTACTATTCTAAAGGTTGACAAAATCAATGTTGAACCATTTTTCCTAATAGATTCAACTCCCTCACCACACTCAAGAAGAAAAGAAAGAGATTATAATTGAAATTACTCACAAACCCGTAGCAATCTCCATGAGCGAAGGCAACGACTCCTCAATCAGATCTCTTTCTTCCTTCTGTCTTGGATGTCGAAGTCCTAAGAGCAAAGCACAAACTTTCTCTTAGATTTTCTGTGGACGAGCACCCCGAATCAACAAATTGTTCTATACTTTGTGCCTCTACCCTCCTCCTATATTTATAGGATGTAAAATCATACTTTAGGTCATAATAGGATTTTCTAAATAGAAAACCTTAAAAGAAGAATCATATTCCACCTAAAATAGCCCAACACCAATTATGGACGTCCAAATATGGTCAAATTAAATATTTGATACAAATTTAAAATCAAATCAAATCTTACATTTAATGTAGATTTCCAAATTATATTAAATCAAATCTTTGACCATATTTGTGCTCAAAAATTTACCAAATCCAAACTGGACCCAAATAATCTCCCCCTCTAGTCTGATGAGAGAGTATTGACCTCATGGCTTCTCAACTGCACTCCATGCCTGTCGCCTAGCTACAGAGTTCCTGCTCCCCCATGCCACCGATCTCCAATCCCCCGAGTTGCTTTGCATCTTCCTTTGTCTCCAGCTCCTCGACCGTCACGTCGATGCTAGCTGTCATGCATAGCACTTTCTGTACAACTAGGATCCTGCCGACATCAATGGAACGACAGAGACCAAAGTCACTAACTATCAACCTCACTGTGAGTCTTGGCTGCCTGTCCCCGTCTTCCGTCTTCCACCGAACCGTGTTAACGTTCCGACGAGCTTCTTCACCCTTGGCTGGCCCAACCAAGCGGACGGTGCGATTCTCCCGAAATTCAAACTCCTAAATCTGCCCACCTTTGTGTCCGAACTTGAAGCTCCTCCATACACATGCGTCCTCGAGCAGAACATTACACACTGTACATGTCGTCGATGACCCACAGCTCTCCCAAAACTGTGTGAATGTTGACGCTCCCGTTTCAGATTGAGTCTGCTGCAAACCTTGATTTTCTCCCTGGCCTCCAACTGCTAAAACTAATGTCGCTCCATGAAGCTTTGGCAAACTACCCGTCTTCAAAATCGGATCCCTAAAGCAACCCCCACCTTCACACGTCTAAACCTGTCGTCATGGTATGACGTGAAGATCCTCCTATATGGAGTGGCATGATACGACGCTTCCGTGTCCATGAATCAATCGCCATCATGACACATGTCACACGGTTCCTCTGCGTCGGTTGATGTAATGATGAGATCTCCCATAGCCGTGAGATCCTCCGGATTATCCTTGCCTTTGGCCTTCTCATCTTTGAGCTTCATGCAGTTCCTATTGATATGACCCATTTTACCACAGGGATAGCAGCCCTCCTTGCGATCCACAGTCGCAAGATCCAGAGAACTCCTCCCTGTCCTCGCCTGTGACTTGGGTCTTCCCTTCCCATAGGAAGCCACCAGAGCAGACTCGTGGGACGATTCTACTTGCTTACGTCGGATCTCCTCGTTCAACATGCTATTTTTGACTGTCTCCATCGTGACAACTCCACCAGGCGAGGAGTTGCTCACCGATACCCTCAACGTCTTCCAGCTTTCCAACAGATAACTCAAAAGCAAAAAAGGCCTGTAGCTCATCATCAATCATCATCTTCATTGCAGAAAGATGATTGATAATACCCTAAAGCTCGTTCAGATTTAATGTCACTGGAGCACCCTCCGTGTACTTCGAGTTGACGAGTTGGCGAATCAAAAATGCCTTACTGCCAGCCATCTTCCTTTCGTACAGCGAATGCAGCTTATCCCACAATTCTTTTGTCGAACTCTCCATGGACACGTGGTGAAAAACTGAGTCGTCCAGCCATTGGCGGATGAATCCAATGACCTTTCGACCCAGTCGTTTCCAGTCTTCAGTAGTTTTGTCCGATGGCTTAGCGTTGTCGTCCTCCAACGGACCATACAAGTCCTTGTACTAGAGTAGATCCTCCATCCTTAGCTTCCAAATCGTCCAATTTTCTCCTGTGAGGGTGATCATTCCAGTGTTCATCTGCTCCGTAGACATAGTTGCCAGAACCAAAACCAGTAGCTCTGATACCAGATGTTGAAAATCGGCCACGCCCTGCAAGCGTTCTGATACCGCGTCTGAGAGTGCCAACAGGAGAAATTTTAGGCCAATCTATCTGAGATAACCAACCCCTGTCTTACGAACACCAAGCACAGATAAAGACAAGTATATGGCGGTGACTACGCCACTTGGACAAATTATAACCTTTATAACTTAGTAAAATTACAAGATTAAGAAAATCAATGTTGAACCATTTGCCCTAATAGATTCAACACCCTTACCACACTCAAGAAGAAAAGAAAGATATTACAATTGAAATCACTCACCAAACCGTAGCAATCTCCATGAGCGAAGGCAATGACTCCTCGATCAGATCTCTTTCTTCCTTCTATCTTGGATGGTGAAGTCCTAAGAGCAAAGCACAGACTTTCTCTTAGATTTTCTGTAAACGAGCACCCCGAATCTCTAACTTGTGCTATACTTTGTGCCTCCACCCTCTTATATTTATAGGATGAGAAATCTTCTTTTAGGTCATAATAGGATTTTCTAAATAGAAAACCTTAAAATAAGAATCTCATTACACATAAAATAGTCCAACACCAATTATGAACGTCAAAATATGATCAAATTAAATATTTGATACAAATTTGAAATCTAATCAAATCTTACATTTAATGTAGATTTCTAAATTATATCAAATCAAATTTTTGATCATATTTGGATTCCAAAATTCACCAAATCCAGACTAGACCCCAACGAGATATATAGCTCTAACTTGAGTCAACGTCTGGGGCCCGATAGACAATCATCAAATTTTAATTGAAATAAAATATAATCCGATGACTTGTAGACAGAGGACAACATATACATAATTACCTGGATGAGGCACAATATCAAGCTTGCCCATACGAGTTTGACGAGAACCCTCTTATTAAAATCCAAAACTAATCCTACTTATTGATCCATAAGGAGATCGACAGTCTTCTTAGTGACTTGGTCCGGACCTAAGTGAAAGTGAAGTCGTGGATCTAACCATCCCAACCTGGGGTATGGACCTAACCATCCCAACCTGGGGTATGTTGAGATTTGCGAAGAGCACCACCTTACGATCAAATAATCCATCATATCCAAGTGGTTTTAGATCTTGCTCCAAGCTGCTTCCCATTAACCTAGTGGATGTAAGACACTCTAATGAATTGATCTTCAAAGTACCGACCGGGCAGTACATTCTTACCAAATGACTAGTAACCAATTTTTCATGGTCTAACACTATCTTATGAAGAATTGATATTGAAACAGATGCCATATATACAAATTTACTGTAAGATTCTTGTCAGATAAAGGTAGTTGTTGGAGTATTGTGCATCCACTCAGCTAACCAAGGTGGTAGTTTAGTCGCATATCAAATGTAGGGATGCATTAATCATTCAAAATATAAAATTGATTCTTCATTGCTCGGTCAACAGAAACGAACTAAGGTAAAGATTATTAGATTGTATCTCGTTTTCGATTGAGTGCTCAAAATGTGGTGGCTGTGGAGTTGATAGTTTAGTCCCACATCGGATAGGAAGTAGGATTATGAGGTATAGATAATTGCGATTAGTTCAGGTCTTACATGAAAATTTTCTTTAAGGCATATGGGTCCAGTCCAATATCGCATCTCATTGGCTAACTCTGGTCAGTTTCAGACTCGATATCGGAGCACGGTATCGACGCTTCTGGTCCTAACAAGTGGTATCATACCCCATGGTTACGGGGTTGGATTGGACGGCTCTAATTGGTTTGAGACAGATTGTGTTAAACATTCACGTATAATCGGATTATACAAGCACTCTTCTCAAGGTGGAGTAGGAGCATCATCTATATGGTGGTTTGAAGGCGGATCGGACCTAAGGTTAGAGAAAACTACACAAATTGACTTCAAAGACATGTCCGGTGCGTCCAAGGTAGAACAAGACGTTATGGTTGGCACAAAATAATGTGTGGATGAATGTGTCAATTTTTTTTGGTGGTCGAACGAATCGAGATGACAATATATTGGATCTCCTGGGTGCTCGGCTGGCGGTAATAAGCAAGGTGCTCGGCTAGCTAGAACGAGCAAGGGTGCTTACTAGAGGGAACGTGCAAAGGTAGCCGGGATGTGCTTGGTTGCTCTGTCAACGAAAACGAGCTAAGGTAGAGATTGTTGGATTATATCTCGTTTATGGTTGAACGCTCAAAAGGTGGTGGCAGTGGAGTCGCTAGTTTAGTCCAACATCGGGTAGGAAGTGGAATCATGATGTGTAGATAATTAAAATTGGTTCAGGCTTTACATATGAATTTTCTTTTAAGGCATATGAGCCCAGTCCAATATCGCATCTCATGGGCCAATTCTGGTTCAGGTCATACCACATTTCCAACAATTGATCCTGAACTTAATCGGGGGCATCTCTTTTATTTAAGGGATACCCTTAAGTTATATGTTTGCACCTTATATTGTGCCTCAACTGGATCAGTTCCTTCTACCCTATCCATAGTTGAAGCAAATTGGTACTAAAACCAAGGTTCATAGTATCGATGGATATACTTATCACTCATATCGTATCGATTTTGGCATATCTAAAGCGATAATGACCCCTATCAATTACAAACGATATAGAAATTGGGGTTTTCTTTTACAGTCAATTAGCATAGTATAAGATTAAAATATCTAAACCGATAATGACTCCTATCAATAACAAACGATATCGAAATTAGGGTTTTCTTTTAGGTCAATTAGCAAAGTATAAGAATAAAAGAGACGTATGGTAAAACAATGTTGACACAATGTCTTGATCATGCCAAAGATCAACATGCTACAATGTATCAATAAAATTTCTTATCACTCTTAATATATCATTTGACAAAGTGTATATTGTAAATTCACAATATTAATGTCTTAATATTATTTCATTAAGAACTATATATTGTGGGATACTTTGTTTAAAAGTAAGAAAAATAAATAATAATAATATCTTTCTCGAGTGAACAATTCAACTTTGTTGAATATTATCCCATTTAAAATTAACAAGAGACAACAATAATACGTAAGATAATGCATAAATATATCAAATTTTTTTCTATTTGTTTAATAACCTTTTACTATGTTTTATATTTTAGTTTTCTTAATTAAACTCTCCAGAACTATCAAAACCTCCTATATTGATACTCATAAGAAAAGTCCAAAAACAATTTTTATAGTGATAGTTTGAACCTATAATAGTATGGATATTCATTTGGATCTCTATACTGCGTTGAATTATGGACTTGGTTAACACGTTGTTTGTTACATAATCTAGTCTAACTCCTATTCTCTGTCAGTGAGTTTTGGTTCGATGTTTGGGTATGACTATGAAGGAAAATATATTTTTCATATCTTTGAAGGAGATTGACTAATATATTTTATCATACCTTTGAAGAAGATTAGCTTTGACCATTTGACCATATCTTTGAAGATGATTGACTTTGACATTTGACCATATCTTTGAAGAATAAGATTGGATTCCTACTCCTACATAATGTTGAATTTCCATGTATAGACATATGGTATGCTATATAAAGGGGCCAAAGGTTTCTCCTTGAGAGATTTGCTCAATGATTGTTGAATAAGTTCGACATAAGAGAACAAAAAAAATCGTTGAATAAGTTCAGCACAAAATTTTTTGAGAGAGTTTTTCTATAGACAGTTCTTGAGAGAAAGGAGAGAAGTGTTGAAAGCAATTGTAATTCTTTTTCTTCTCCATAGTGGAATTGAATCACCCTCGTCCGTGAAAGTATGCATCTTGGCTTGCCGGGAATGGAAGAAACTAGATGATTGTGCTATAATGGCTATTTTTGACGTACTGGGAATGGAAGAAACTAGATGATTTTTAATTCAAAGTTTGAAAATTCAAATTCCATATACGAGAAGATTGGATCATTTTGGATAGAACTTGGATTTAAGATTCGTCAGTCTCAACAAAAAATAATGGTGAATTAGATGAACATGAACAAGCGAAATAAATGCGAGAGAAAGAGTGGATACTCCCCTCTAGCGGCGGGATTAGATACTCGCATCCGAAAGCAGCACAACCCGCTTATGCTTCGACACTTTCCTTCTTTGCTAGAACTATGTGTATTTTTTGCTCGTCAAGCAAGATTAAGGTCTTGTTCTTTCTAGTCTAGACTATTTTTTTGAAAATTCCGAAAAGCTACCTCTGTGAGGCCAGTTCTATCTTTATTTGAAAAAAAAAATACATGATAAGAGAAACATGAGTAAAGAGAGGAACATGAGGCTCCACTCTATCGACTAGACATGCCACCACAGCCACTAGTGCGTTGTCTACCTCGGCTGACCACACAGGTCTTTCTGGGCCCTCTTGGATTATTGACTCTGGTCTCCTTACTTCGCTCGCCTATGTTCTCCCTTGCATAAGTCACTGAAGATCTTGACTGCCTCTCACTCTCTGTGTCTTGCCGCGGAGCCATTACTACAACTGGCTAGTTTTTTGTTCTCTCTGTTTTACAGATAAAAAAGTAGTATTCATTTTTCTTTCTGTTAGCTAGCTTACAGATCATGACTACACTGTCTCATTTTATACTCTTCTTGTTCCATTGAAGATTACCTTTGACCTGCCCTGACCTGCTACCATAATATCACCTGCCTGCCACTAAGTTTGCTGCCAAGCCATCTCCGACTCCTTGAACGAGGGGATGGTAGAGCATGAACGAATCTCTAAACTGATGAACTTCTATGAGAAATGAGATTGGTTAGCCGCTCCCTCCAAATATCGGTTCATTGATCGAAATAAAAGGCATCAAAATCTTTCGAACACCCAAGGCTCAAGGTTCCCGAAAAACCGATTCCTTTGGAATCAAATATTTGCATTTAATCCGACTTTGATAGGAGAAAGCCTCTATATTAGAACATATGCGGTTCGCCCGCCCGTTACTCGGTTGCCTACTGATCCCTCGGGTAGAGGGATCGTAGGAGGTAAGGAGGATGTCACTCCATCGATACAACATATTAAGAGACTGTGATAAAGAGGGAGATGCTCCTTTACTCGACTATTAATGACGGGTTGAAAATAGGGGTGAGCAAATTTTGTTTTTTAAACCGAAAACCAACCGAACCGAACCAAACCGAACCGGAAAGGCAATTCGGTTCAGTTTTTAAATTATCGAGCCGGAGTTCGGTTCTGGATCCACGAATAATCGAATTTTGGTTCGGTTATCGGGTTTGGACAACGGTTTCTAAACCGAACTGAAAATCGAATTTTAAAATTACTCGTTTAACCCAACCCTATATATATATATATATATATATATATATATATATATATATATATATATATATATATCAATTATCGGCTGGAGGAGAGAGAAAATACCTAATCCTATTTTCTGCCTCTCTGTCTCCTCTCTTTCCCTGAAAACTCTAATCATATTCTATCTAATCTCTGTGAATCTGCGACATCTCCTTCTCCCCCGAAGCCGAAGGTGATCTTAACTCTAATATCTGGCTTCTCTCTCCGTTTCCGTCTCTCCATCTCTAAGATCTTATAGTTCCGGGCTTCTCTCTCCGTCTCCGTCTCTCCATATCTCAGATCTGAGTCTCTCGATCTCGGTCTCGACTCTAAGACTCAGATCTGACTCATCTGAGGAACTTAGTTTCGTCTACAAGCCTTAGTAAGTCTCTCCCCCCCCCCTCTCTCTCTCTCAGATCTGAATCTCGATATCGACTCCAAGACTCAGATCTGACTTAGTTGCTTTGTATAATTGTATTTAGAATATTTGATGGTCATCGTATGATTATTTTGTACTTTTAATTAATTGTTATTTTCTTGCATGAATGATGGAACTCGAAGCAATATTGTTCTTGTTCTCGCTCACAGTACTCACTACTCACTCACTGTAAGTAACCTTGTTCCCTGGCCCCTTTCTCTTGTTGTCTCGTTCTTGAATATGTATTTTGCATCATTGAATACGTAGGGCGCTGCAAAAAAAAGTTTATGTTTTCTACCAAAAAAATGATTATGCTTATGTTAATTGTTTGCTGCAAAAAAATACAGGGTTGCTAAAAAAATTGCTTATAGTTTACTCATTATTGTGTTCTGTTATAGCAGTAAATCTGTTATTTGCATTTTGGTACTTTGAAGAGTAAAGATTATTTGCATTTTGGTACATCATTGAATATGCAGGGTTGGTAAATCATGATCCACCCTTGGTTAATCCTAATTGATAATTATATTAATTTAGTGTACTTAATTTTTACCTAATATATTTTAGGCTCAAAGTCATGACCCCACTCTTGAGGTTTTTATACAGTGATAACAGGTAAATTTTGCATTCTAGCACATTGATTAGTAACTAAGACACTGCATTTTGACTTAATATATTTTTACACTGCATTCTGCACTCTGATTCTGCATTCTGGCACATTGATTAGTGACTAAGACACTGCATTCTTGCACATTGATTAGTTTTTATACATTTTTACCTAATATATCTGCGTTGCACTCTGTAATGGGACTATCTGCACTCTGATTCTGCATTCTACCACATTGACTAGTGACTAAGACACTACATTTTGACTAGTGACTAAGGGCTATTTATGTAGCTTGGGATTGGGTAAGGGTTAGGTAGCATAGACATATGTAACTTAGGTTACTCATATAAATGTGTGATGTTTAATAGGTGTAGCACTAACCCAATCAATGGCAACAACTTCATATTCATGCAATGTGCGTATTTCTTAATTTTTGAACTGAAATTTGTTGTTTATATTTCATATATTCAAAGTAAAAAAATTATTGTTTTAGATGTCGCAAGGAGGTGTTCCTTAACCACCAACTAGTTCTCAAGCCACAAATGAACCTCTATATAATCCAAATTTGGAGGTTCGGGTTTCAAGAAAGCCTTTGAAGGAAAGAGCTCCGCATTGGAAAGATTTTAAGAAATTTCTTGATCCGGATAGTCGTCCAAAAGCAAGTTGCAACCATTGCAGAAAAGAAGACCATTGCCATAGTAAGCTAAAAGGGACTACTAGTGTGAAAACCTACTGGAATACATGTCCATTGAATCCAAAGAATCATGAATCTAGTCAAACAATACGCAACTTGCAATCAATTGCAAAGGACAAGCAAATACAAACTAGTTGAAAATTTAATCAAGACGAGGTGAGAAAAGCCTTGACACATGATTATCGTTGATGATATTCCATTTTGATTTGTAGAGTGTGAGGGCTTTAAACACTTTATGAATGTGGCGTGTCCTAGCTTTCGTATTCCGTCAAGATGGACCGTGGCTCGGGATTCTTATAATATTTACTCTATTGAAAAGAGTAAGTTCAAAACATATTTGAAATAGTCCAAGAAAATAATTTGTCTTACGACGGATACTTGGACATCGTTACAAAAAATCAATTATATGTGTCTTACGGCACATTACATAAACGATGATTGGGAGTTGAAGAAAAAAATTATAAACATTTGTCCAATTTCAAGTCATAAAGGCGAGGCCATCGAAAAAGCGGTAGAGAAGTGCTTGCTAGAATGGGGTCTTAATAGAATATCCACTATCACGGTAGACAATGCGAGTTCCAATGATGTTGTTATTTCTTATTTAAGCAAGAAAATTTAGAATTGGGGAAATGACATTCTACAATGCAAATATTTTACACATAAGATGTATTGCACATATCATTAATCTTGTTGTGGTTGACGGCTTAAAATCGATGTCTCTATTGGTTGCTCGTGTTCGAAATGCGGTGAGATATGTGAAACATTCTCCTAGTCGATTTTAAAAGTTCAAGGAGTGTTGAAGCAAAAAAGATATAAAGCAAAAAAATGTTGTGTCTTGATGTGAGAACCCGTTGGAACTCTACCTTTTTGGTGTTGGTCGTTCCCATATCTACCGTGGCGTCTGAATCCGCTTTTAGTACGGGTGGCCGTGTGCTTGATTCATATAGGAGCTCCTTGACTCCAAAAATTGTTCAAGCTCTTATTTGTTGTCAAGATTGGTTACGAAGGCCTTTCAATCAACCTATAGTATCTATTGTTGAAGATGAGTTTGAAGACGTGTATAAAGTTGAAATGATAATTTTTATTTTCTTATTTATTGCATTATTTTTGTATCTTTTATTGTTTGTTTTAACTTCTTCATTGTTTTAACTTCTTCGAGATTTGGGTAAGTTAATCGTGCAATCAATATCAACATCAACAATCAAGGTTTGATTAACTGTTGTTGTTAATATTTTGGGAACACACTCTTTTAGTTGGAGACAAAATATTTTTAATATTTTTGAAAGACTGTGTGCTAGACTTGCTTTTACATTTTCTGCTGCTTTTAAACTTGACTTGTTGTTTCATGGGGTATTTGTAATATTTTGGGAGCTTGGCAGCATGTTGTTACTTACTGCTTCTGCTGTTATTGCTTGCTATTAGACTTGTTGTTACTACTGTTATTGCTTGCTATTAGACTTGCTAATTAGCTCGTTACTGCTGTTGTTACTTTTGCATTCTACAACCCAACTTAATGCCTGATATGTTTCTGATCTTGATACATCATAGATGTTCTGGAATTACATTTTGTTCTCTGCTATTATATATACACTTGTGCCTTATCTCATATCAATTATTTGATTTATTCTGGTGTGCAGTGGCGTACTGGCGTGGAACTTGTTGCAGCCACTGGCGTGGCACTCGTTGCACCCAGTTGCGAAAACTTCATTGCAGCCATTGGCGTGGCACTCGATGCAACCAATGGTGTGGCACTCGTTGCAGCCAGTGGTGAGATGATTATTTGTTTAATATTATGAAATGTTACTATTTTTTTATAAGAATTGGCGATGATGATTTTGCATTTACTGAATTACTGCAGCCATTGGCAAGGCATTTACTGCAGCCATTGGCGAGGCACACATTGCTTCGTTAATGATGCGTAAAAGCCATTCTGAGCCTATCTTGTCTCTCTTCTTTAGTGTTGTATAATGCAGGTTTTGAGTCTTGATCGTGCCAAAGTTGATGGTCGGTGATATTTGGGCAACTAGGTTTAGTGAAAAGAAGTGGGGGGGAGGGGGGGGGGGGGGGAGGGCTGAATTTTGCATAAGAAAATGACTACTGATAGAAGAAAATGGCTTCAATTAGGTAAGTTTCTTATAGTTTCTTAGTTGATTTGTCTTGAACTTTTTTTTTCTTGTCATGATAAGAACATATCTGCACCTGGCTCCTATTTTGATACTTATACTGATTAGAACATATTTGCACTTTGCTCCTATTTTGATACTATACTGTTAAGAACCGATCTGCACTTGTCTCATATGTTAATACTGATAATAACAGATCTGTACTTGGCTCCTATTTTAATTCTTGTACTGATAAGAACAACAAATTTTTGAGTTCCTTTGTGTTGGGACCCGGCTCCTATTTTAATACTGATAAGAACAGATGCACTTGGCTCATATTTTGATCGTTGGGTTTGATTTACTGTTAATAACACGTTCTAAATCTTTGATCATTGGGAGGGTTTCGATTTGTATTAATTCATATAGAATGTTACTAACATTTTTTTATAAGAAAGTTGGCGATGATGATTAGGCTGAGAAATGAGAACATATTGATATATACTACACTACATCTTTATTGATGTATAAAAAGCCATCTGAGCCTTATAAAATTCTTTTTTTTTTCTTCAATGATTTTGTATTTTGCAGGTTGCACTAAGTGGAATACAAGTGATAATGTAAAATTCTATCTAGAGAATTTGTAATTTCAAAATCTTTGTAATAGTATTCTTAATTTTGATGTATGTAAACATAATTGAGTTGATACTTGATAGTTGATACTTTCTTGATATGATTCTGTATAGAAAATTTATGTTTAAAACTTGTTTCTGTGTAATAAAAGTTTGAGACTTGTTTATGTTTGAGACTTGTTGATAGTTGATACTTGATTCATTATGATCTACTCTTAATTTATGTTTGAGACTTGTTTCTGTGTATTATACAAGTGGAAAGGAAGTGTGAAAAGGTTTGTAATATTACAAGTTGCTTCCAAAAATTTGTAGTAAAAAAATTAATTTTGGTATAATTTTTTTTCAGTGGGCCCGGCCCACTTGGGCCCATAAAATCGAACTGACCAAAAATCAAACTGTCTAAATACGGTTCGGTTTCTTTCGATTTTTTATAAGTTCGGATCGGTTTACGATTTTGCATAAAACGGTTTTCGGTTTATGCGGTTTTCTGATATCCGGTTTGGTTTGAACTGAATCGAACCGTTACTCACCCCTAGTTGAAAAATCTGAATCACATGCTATTGACAACTAGCTAAATGACTCTGGATGAGGGGCAAAAATTTTCTTTCTCACTAAATGGGAGAAGTTAAGGATCAAATACCCCCATCAAGAAAGACATGTTTTCCATTTTCTTAAGACAATTATAAATAAGGAATGTCAGCCTCTCTTTTTTTGTTAAGAAGATGAAGCTATCAGAATTAGGAGCTGTTATGAACATCTTTGATCCTGACAAGCTTGTATAGGACACTATCACTGTCTTTTGTTTGTTACATATCGTTGAATGTACAGTTCTATTGTTCTTTTGGCTATGGTTCTTTATATTCTTATTTCTTACTTCGTTTTTGATGGTATGGCCTTTTTGAACCTCTTTTGCAGACGGAGTATCTGAATACGAGCCTTATTCGCCCACGGACTCGTAAGCCCTCGAGGCAAGGCAAAAAGGAAGAGATGCTCTGGCTTTCTTTGGTCTTGAACTAGCTCTCCGCTAGAAAATGAATGTTGGAAACTCTTCGATGACATTTACCTTTGAATGCATGATTCATTAGTTGTGCATGTTTTGTACCGATCTCTTTGATGGCCTTTCTTTATTTGTTCACGCTAAAAAAGGTAGTGAGTGGAAAAAGGTAGTGAGTGGAGTCAGGCACAAAACGATCCTTAGTAGCCGAAGCCTTATCCCATAAGGAGACTGCAAAAAGCTCCCAAAGAAATCAGTGGAAGGGAGTTTGATTAGCTCCCCATACGCTGAATGTGGAATCCTGAACATGTGACGATGACCATTGCGGTAGCCATCAAAGTCCAAGATTCATAATGAATCTTAAGAGCCCGGGGGACATACCTTTCAACCAAATCTAGACATACCTATATAAAATCGTTGAATAAATCTTCAGGGACAGAGAACACCCTCTTCACGATAGAATAATACCCTCACTTCACATGCATTTCTTTCTAACAAGACTAACTTGGATAACGAAAACGTCGAAAGATCAAAATAAAAAAGAGAAAAGTGAACCAGGTCAACACTACTATAGTTTCGTCCCTCCTACTTATCATCTTACGATGAAAATAAAGAATACACCAAGAAATGCCAGAGTGGTTTACCACCACCGAAAAAGGTAAAAAAAATGAGGTGAATTGTCTTTTCACTATGGGTCATACCGCAAGACTTAATATACAAAGCGGTGTCGAGCCACCCCATCTTCCGTTTGGTATCACAAACCCAACGGGCAAAAAGGTAAGCGGAAATACAACGTTCTTTAGTTAAGCTACCCAAAAGGCATAACTAGACCTTTGTTATCAGTCCAGACTAAGGAGGCAAATATGTCTACGACGCTCAATTGTCTATCTTGACTGATTGCTCCTATCCAGGTTCTATGTTCTAATCTTTGACTTTTTGTACCTTGTTATTGTTTGGTCTATAGTTGTTATTTTGTACTGTTTAATTATCTACTATGAATGAAATTTGGTTGGGATCTCCTTGATCCCATCCTCTGTCTAAAAAAAACACAAAGTACTAGTCAGTTTGGAGCAATTTAATTTTCCCTAATGAAGAAGAAAGGAAGATAGTAGGTACTGACCCAGGGAAGAAGATGAAGACGCACATGAACTGCAGGTACATCTCCAAGAACTTGCGCTTGTACCATCTCAGCCTCATCCAGTTCATAAGGATAGGCTGCAGCACATACCTCAAACATAAATACATTTATAGAAAAGACCAACATTACAATGATAGAACTAATGGCATGACTGACCGGAACGACGAACAGGTAGATAACAGCAAGAACTCCTCCTGAAATCAGCGTGGTCAGCAGGTCCTCCGTCGAATTGTTATCTCCGGTCACGGCAAAGGCAGCAGCAGGTGTCTGTATTTTGTATTATTTATTTATTTTTTTGAGTGTTGGAATAACATAAATATATAAAATTCTTACAGCAAGTCTATTTTGGTGCAGCAACAGAGGGATGTGTAAAGAATAAAAATATACCCCTAATCGAATCCAGATTTTAACTCAAAAAACACAAAGAGAGAGGATCTTACAGTGGCTAAGACAGCTCCACAATGCAGCAGCAGAAGGCTGAGCTTGTCTACTACTTGAGGAGTCTTGAGCTTAGGGAGTAGAGTGAGAGGTGTTGCTGTTTCTTTGTTTCGGTTCATGGAAATGATTCTGATTTTAGAGCTTGAGATGTGGAGATATGGAGGAGTTGTATGTTTTTGAAGAGGGGAAGGGGGGGAAGGGATGGTGGAGAGGAAGGAGGTCCATGAACTGCTCATCATCAAGGAAGAATGTGGGGGAAGGGGGGAAGGAGAGAGGTTGCCTCTAGTTTAGTTGACAACCTTATCTGAAGTTTTTCTTTCAGTTTTCTATGGATGCAAATTCATGGGGGTTTGTACGATGGTTTTAGAGATGTGATCCAAGTTTCTCAAGTTTCAAAGTCTCCTAAGGATAATTATAGGCTGTTGATAGGGGCACTACTAAATTTACTCGGACAATCCAAATATTTATCATTGATAATTAAAAGTTTGTCACTTCCAAAATTTACTCGGGCTATCAACTCTTAATTTTTTTTATAATCAGGACTGTCAAACTTTTGACAGTCCTACCAATTGGAAGGACTGTCAAAGTCAAAATTTTGACAGTCCTTCCAATTGGTAGGACTGTCAAAAGTTTGACAGTCCTAAAAATATATGTTAAATTTTTAGGACTGTCAAAATTTTGACAGTCCTTCTAGTTGGTATGACTGTCAAAATTTTGACAATCCTAAAAAATCAACATATATGTCAAATTTTGATGGTCCTTCCATTTTTTCTTCTTCTTTTTTGGTTTTTTGTGTACTGTTATTTTTCTGTCATTGTGCTATTATTCATGTCATCTGACCAATGTCTATGTGACTATACAGTATTCAGTTAGTAAAAGGATCATATATGGTTTGTTGAAATTAACTTATTTGATACTGGTTTTAGGTTGCATTTTATTGGCTGTCTAAAAAAATTTGACAGTCCTCCACGACGCTGGAGTGGAGGACCTGGTGGTAGCGGCGGAGGAAGGAGGGGAGTGAGGAGCAGCGGACGCCGAGGGTGCCGAGGTAGTCGAGCACCAAAAGGAGGGTACGAGGCGGAGGAGCTGGAGGGGAAGGAGGCGGCAGGAGGCAGGGGAGGAGGCGGAGGCGGGGACGGGAGGCGGCGGTGGAGGACGGGGGAGGAGGCAGAGGCGGAGCACTCACGTGGTGGAGGACGAGGCCGCTGCTGCGCGCGGGGGGTGGCGTTGGAGCACGGAGGGAGCAGGAGGAGGGAGGTGAAGAGTTTGGGCTAGCCTGAGTAAAATTTGGGCTAGCTTGAGTAAAATTTCTTCGTAACTGGGTTAGCCCCAATACTGGGCTAGCCTCGAGTGAATTTAGTGGTTCCCTTATCAACAGCCTAATTTTATAGGCATACATTAATTGCTTAGGATAGTCCAATTTTTTTCAGTTTATTTACAAGTTTGCCATCCAATTTCTTTGCTTGAGGGCAGTCTAAAATTTGGTATAAAAGTCAATGACTTTTTTATTTTTTCTATGTTCTCTCTTCTCCCTATGCTATCTTCTCCCTATGCTTCTTCCTTCTTCCAAAACATAATTTCTTCCAATTCTCAAAATTCTTCATTCTAATGCATAGAATAGTTAGATAAATTAGTTTAGAACTAATTTAGGGTTGATATATGAACTGATGAATCCTAAAAATCAAACTTAGGGTTTCAAAAAAATGAACAAAGCCGACAGTCGAGCTTCAAACCTACATGACTGTAGGCAAATTCTACAGTCCTATAGTATATATATGATTGTATATAGCCT